>DWEE01002335.1:0-11736 GCA_018245755.1 Parelbella macleannani
CGTAACTGGTGAAACGTGGGGGTGTAGTACACCCCTCTGCCTACCCCTTCGGGGATTACAGGCGTGATGTTACGTTTTAATATGCAATTACTTAAATCTTCTTTTCGTCAAGGATCTTCGTCAGCAACTGAGCACCGCCCTACTTTTGTAATATATGTAGAGTTCAAAATAACTCAAAAAATAATCTCAGCTTATACGAGTATCATAGTTTTCTTATAAAAAGTTATATTTTATCGTTTATTCGCCGTTGATAACTTCAGGGATGGGCAGGTATGCACGCGCTATATTCGTAAGGAAACATTAATTCTCAGCTTAATTTAAATTAAAAGTGAAAATATTAAGGACTCTTAGTACATGTAAATAGTCGTTTAAAATTCTTCAAAAAATTAAACATAAGTTAAACGAGGTCTATTTGCTGTTTTTATATGGCAGTTTCTAATTAGAATTTTATAATTATTTCCGCTCGCTCTTCGCCATATTATTAACAGCTTTTGAAAAACATTTTGCGCATGTTATACATAAACGGTTATAAAATAAGGATTATTTTGTTCAAAAATATTATTATTATGTTATTACGCCGTATTCCTCATATGGTAGGCAGGCGAGCACTAGGTGCCAATAGGTATATGCTTACAGAAAAAATGTGTTACATCAGCATTACCATCATCATCAGCCTACTTCGCCCACTGCTGGACATAAACCTCTCCTATGGCACGCCATTGGGCTCGATCCTCAGCTCTTCGCATCCAACCACCAGTGTGTGTTTCTTCTATATATATTTTATACAAATTGAACAAATTTTGTAAGCATACGGTTTATAAATTTGATGAAATCATTGCAAAAAATTCAAATGTCAAAGTAGTCACCAAAGTTAGTCATCAGGGTAATGTTAGTCATCTGTAACATAGCTCCGCGAGACCTGTATTTGGTTTTGAGACTTGCGAAAAAATTCTAAAATTTTTACAAAAATATCGAAGGCTTTGTATGTATTTACGTTTCTCTCTTTTCGGCTTTTGTTTCGCAAAAAGCCCCGCGGGCAAGGACCTCGTTGGCCTAGATGCGTCAAGCTTGCGAATTCCCACCAGGGTTTTTCTTTAGCTTTTCTCATGACTTGAAAGCCTGTCAATGCACACGCCTTTGAATGCTTGTTATAAGGCTTCTGGTGTCTACGGCTCATTTAGTTTACACCAAATCCGCTTTGGTTACTAGTAACACGACCTTATATTGTACCTGTAAAATAAACTAATAAGACAAATATAAGTTCATAAGACATTAGCAAGCTGATAAAATTTTAAGCCTGTAACAGAGTTGAAAGTTTCTCTCTTACGACTAACATTACATATCATCATCATCGGCCCTTCATCGTCCTGTGCTGGACATAGGTCGTAGGTATTTAAAATAGTATGCCACTGAGCTCGATCTTATATTTTTATTCAGTACAATATATTGATAAGCAAAGCTACCAATTCTGAAATTCATGGATACAAAATATTAGGTCAATAAAGTGTCCGACAATTCCTCGTCTAACAGTGGACGGGAGTAGGCTGATAAGAAATATAAAAAAAGTATATATTCGCGGAACGAGCTTGTAAAATAAAAGTCAACTTAATAATTATAAAATATATGATAAGCCGTCATTAATAATATTTAAGTCGCTAAAACCACTAACATAATTCAACCTAAGCGAACAGATTTCAAAATAAAGTCAAACACCGAACTCTATTATTGGACCCATCTATCTGTACACCTCCAAAACTGAGACCACCCAACTCCAAATATCGAGGTACACCAGTAAACCACAATTTATGGTATCAGCGTCACGAATAAATGTCGGAGTGCACTAAATTTAGTCATAAGTCTCCCTCCCACATAAAAACGAGGTCTCTATTACCATTCCATCAAGACCCGACTACGGGTTCCTGCGGGTTCGTTCGTGGTAAATGTGAATTTATTTGTTACGAGGTTCGCTCTTTGTGTTGTTATTACTCACACCAACGAGCTTTTTATATACTTACATGGAAGGATATAACCTTGAAGGTGTTAAGAGAAGAAAGATGTAGGTTTTTTCATCATGTATTGCCGTCACTACTAATGATATTTAATTTTAATATCGTATATAATAAAGTCCGTTGTGAGTCACAAGCTTGAATCCCACACCCACTGAATAGTGGACAGGAACTGAAACAAATAAGCCATCATGTAATGACCTTATTTTCTTGGAAAATCCACCGAAGATAGACTCTTATTGACAGTCAAAACAAATTTTCGATTGATCTCAAATAAATGAATTTATATTTCACAATATGCCCCGCAATTCTTTAGGGAAGCGTTGTGTGTGTGTCTGAGAAGAAATTACACGTTGAAACCAAAACAGTACGTAGAAATGTTAAATAACTTGTGGAGTAGTCGACCTAATTAGCACAGGGAAGAAAATGGACGGTAATAATACACTATACTTAATGGGGTGGACAAAAACCTTAGTAGCGGGAATTGCCCGGGGGATTATGTACGGCGGAAAAAATATATCTCAACTTGGGTCGTAATTTTTTTAACGCAACTTTTATTGTGCGACTGATTAATGCAATAGGGTTTTGCTAATTGCGATTAAGGCTTCGACAAGGCATGTAATTAATGATATGCCTCATCAAAGAACTTTAATAATATAATAACATCACATTAGCATTTTCCCAAAGGGGTAGGTGGAAGCGTGTAGTACACTGCCACGATTTACGAGTAATGCTATGCGTTCTTAAGAATAGGCAGGGATTAAATATTTCAGAAATACAGACGCCTAAATATTTATCGCTCAGCAGACGAGGAGCCACTAGACCTACGAGGCAATGAAATATTATACTAATTAATATTGGGATTAATTGCATACCCCATGACACATCTTTCCCTGACGAGGTAGAGAGTTAGGGCTTTGTCTACATTGATCACTCGCTTCATACAAGCATGACAATTCCGGTGACTCCTGGCTGCATATCACAGGTATGGTAATAGCTTAGAACTATAAAATTTTATTACGATTATAAAATGTCAAACGACACAACTACATTGTATTTGATGTGCGCATACAAAGAGCAAAGGGAGGTTAAGGGGAGAGTCATCTGTAAAGTAAAATTATTATTTTGTTACACTGTCCGATGTTCTCAAATGTTAAAGGCGATGTTAATGTGGTAGGATTTAAGAAGCTATTTTTATTAATTTATTATTATATCATCATGCCAGGTTCTCTACGGTGTAGACAGAGAACACCCAGTGCCGAATATCTCTAACTTTAAAGCCCTGCCGTGCTTTTTTTTCATTCATCACTGTCTTACATGCACGACCCTTCCAAAGACTTCTAGGTAGTTCCCAATTCCGTCAGGTGCGCCATAATAGGTGACCTTGGTCTCTGTCAGCGCTTGAAAAGTAGATTTTTCAACGTCTTTACGATGAACGCACGAACGCTCTTACGTATTTTATCTGTATATAGATAGTTTTGTACAAGTATGTAGGCGGCGCCCCCACATTAGTAAGATGATACAGATCGGGTGAACTAACTGTAACAACCGTGAGAGAAAGAGAAAGTCATTTCGGATGTTCGAATACAAAATTCAAATTAAATGATATTGCTCTACATGTAAAAAGCTTTATATTGTAGTAACGTCGGCAAAAAGATTAAAATACGATAAGGAGAATTTGCTGGCGTTTTTACGTAAATAGTTACGAGGATGTAGGACATTATAGAAAAAAATCTGGGGCGTTTTATAATTCTATATAAATTTTTAACACCCGTCCAACAGCAGAATGATCAATGCTAGTAAAGTAAATACGATGAGACCTAGTCGCACCATAGACCAACAATAATATATATTCATATGTACGAGTATATATAATTAATTTACATATAATATTTTATTACAGACAACAAGTTCATATAAAATAACAGAAACGGAGAACAAAATGAAACATAACTCAAAATTATTACATAATTTGCATTCTTAAACAATATCGCTAAGACCAACACTTCTACAAGATTAAACGTTCAAACTGGAAATGCGAGAAAATATTGTGCAAATGAATTATTCATATTCATTTAATATCAACAGCACTCACTTCGGCCATTTCATACTCATTCCGTGCACTTCAGTTAGATCACATTCGTGGCAACAAGCTTATATTTCAACCTAATAAACCATGTGTCTCACCAAAAGAGAGAAACGATTAGTATATGCTGCTAACAATTAATAATAATTATTATTACTGTCAGTAGCGTGTTGTGAAAGATAATGGTGTTTCCGGCTAGGCGACAGTAATGCACATTACGCGACAGTTCTGATATCTATTCAATGATAATGGCGCTTCTATCCACAACAAATGAACTTCACATGAAGTACTGACACAACAAGTGTTATCCGACGCGGTGGTAATTGACGACGTTATCGTAAAATTTACATTATAAAGAATTGCGAAGCTGCAATTTTTATAGTCTTTCTTTCTATTGGTAGAATTGATAATGTACATATATTAAGCTTCATGGGACGGTAGCAACGGTAAGATTCTCTCCTCTCTTTGAATATTTCTCTTTTCGAGTATAGTTTCTAGCGTATTGTTGACTCGCGGAGAATAGTACGAGTTCCTTAGCGTCTCTGAATTTCAGCAGACAAATTATTACCTCTAATATTTTGTGTGTTTCATGAATACTAAATATACAAGCATTCGTGTGTTATCGGTGAACTAACAAAGAGCACCTTTCCTTTGTGCGCTACTGGGTGTAGTACTAAGGTGTGTACGTCATTATTATTGAACATTTGTTAAATTATACACGCTTGATATAGAATTTCGTTGTAAATGACTCAGCGAAACAAACGTTCTGAGGGAATCTGCACGAATTAAATGTTTTCGTAACTCTACCAAGCTGCATTTGGCCAATGTGACAGCCTATGCTCTTAACCCTTTCATCCTGTAAAGAAATCAGTCCCACAGTGGAACAATACTAATTAATTATGGGGATAATACTGACTACGTCAGGTCTTTGACCGAACATGATGCTCTAATATTTTTTTTTAAATTATTTTTTATAATACTACAATCGCTATATATAACTATAGCCGAGCGTCAACCTCAATAACTGTCTTGTTCCTTTTCATCTTCTTTTATTTATTATTATATTTTTTTGCTTTATTATTATATTTTAGGCGTTATGTTCATTATCCTTCAAACAGGACAATTAAAAATTCAAGAATAAATTTCGCATTCTGCTAACCAGAGTGTAGATTTACAAAACCACTAGTCTAGCAAAAAATGTAGTCAGAGAAACTGTCGATAAAACAGCGTAGTAATGAATTAAAGCGGCAAATGCACATACTGCAGAACATCCGCAAGCGTGGAATTTATCAATGTTGGAAGTTTCCAAGCTGTGTAAAGACATTTAGCGCATTTAGTTCCCGGAGTGCATGTTGGTGACAGTTGTCTAAACAGCGAGTCAGTTCAGTCATTAGATGGGAGAGATTAATGAGACGTGCGAAGTACAACTGCCTTTTTATGATCAATAAGAAGTATTTCCGAGAAGGGTTAGGCAGAGACATTTAGTACACTTGGACGATGGACCTGTTATATTATACGTCTCATAAATGATAGAAAATGATAAAAACCCACTGCCCTGCGACTGAATTGCCCGACTCTAGAGTCAAACCCAGTTACAAAATGTAGGAACTGGTAAATATGTATATACCTACGTACATAATGTATCTTATTTATAAATATACGTTCGAAAGTAATGTTACCTAAGAACTAAAGTCGTATGTGTAACGCTCAGATCGTTTGCAGAAGTTAACGTTGGTGACAGTCGAGCAAACAACAGCTCAGTTCAGTCTTTAACTGTTAATACTTAATTGGTCGTGAATGAATTTAGCAGAGCTTTTGTAGATGCAAGGCAACCGGGTTAGAGTCTTGGGTTTGTCGGAGCTAAGTTTGCTAAGCGGAAAATGATTTAGATACAGTTAAGCTTCAGGACTTTTTTATGACTACAATCATTCATTTAGTTAGAAAGAACGACATAATTCATATAACTACAATGCGAATTGTTAAAGGATGCGATGCCGAGGGGGACAAGAACTTATTTGTATTGCCGAAATAAATACGATACTTCTGATGGAGCTGACAGAAGTCTTTGAAACCGTTGGATATATGAAGAGATATTTGGCACTCAGTGCTCTAGTAAGAAAACTGGAATAAAGATAACCAATCCCACAAACAGCCGCGTAGATGACAAATATGTATGTACATATATCCATCAGTGTGTACTTTTTTCAGAATATTTCCTAAAGTCGTAATGGTAATACAGTAATCTCTCAGTTATTTTAATAATTACAATTTTATTTTGTTGTAGTAGATCGAAGTCTGGCTTTGTGCCCAGTGTATGGCGTCTGTGTCGATGGTGGGATCTAAGGGTAACTGATGAAACGTGGGAGTGTTTAACCCCTTCGAAGATTACAGTCGTGACGTTGGACATTTTTTACATTAGTAAACTAAACTAAAAAGGGACGTCATAAGTAAAAGACAGATATCTTACATTGACCCAAAGTAAAAGGCGAGTTTAGTTTAGGAATACCGATAAAGCTGATCTATCTGCAGAATCGAGAAATTCAAAGTAAACACTTCTTAAACGGGAAATAGTTTTATCTGCGCGATTCCGACGCGTTCGTTATAAATTCAAAAATGAAATAGCACTCTGCCATTCCTAGGGTAAAATTCTGATCGAACAGCATTTGATTAAATTTATGATTCTTTGGTTTAAAATGGTTTCCTCCTTTTATACTTGCGAAAACGTTTACACGTAACTGGTGAAACGTGGGATTGTACTACACTCCTCTGTCTACCCCTTCGGGGATTATAGGCGTGATGTCATGTTGAAGCATTACACATAGAATTTCTTGTAGCTAAGTGTTTTAGTGCCCCAAATGTCAGGCACTGTTTCGTCGTGTCACCTAACAGTCATCAATGCGCTTTTGTTGCTGAGCTCTAATTAGAATTAGAAATCTATTTATAAATTATTTATTTTTGATCCAGTCTGGTGGTTTCTGTCCATTTAATATTTTGGTAGATAGTCCAATCGAAAGATTGATTAGGAACTACCCCTGGACCACCTCAGGGGAGTTTCTAAACGAAATCAGTTTAAATAAGACCAGGTAAAGAGCACAAAGAAAAAGAAGAATCGAAATTTGTCAAGAGAAAAATAATCGTGGTATGTGCGGTTTCTCGGAATGAAACACACGGTTTTGGTAAAAAGCAAAATTCCTTCCGCATTCATACTATTGGAACTAAACTTGTATCCATTATAACGAGCTTTGAAATACTTAACTTCTGTTCCAATCGTAACACTGTGAAATACAGTTGAAATAGTGGAAGTCTAAAGAAGGTCGCGTAGACTTGAGAGGACTTGTCTCGGTTACTGCGCCCCGCTGTAATTGGATTGCCATCCAGACAGGAGCATGCTTAATGATATCTCAATAGAAAATAGTTCTGTATCCTCGCCGCTGCGTCGAAGTGTAAATCGAATGAAGATCTCCTGAACAAATTTGAGCGAGTGACATTGAGTGTCGCATTTTGCACCATAACTTACATTGACTAAACTTACGTTGAAATGAAGTAGAAAATATTGTGTTAATTTTGTTACTATCTATTAATAAAGAAATTGAAATTGATTAGAACAATAACAGCAATTATTTAAATATCTTTATTTGATAATAAAAGCTTTTTTTAACTTGATAATATGCAGTTTTTAAATGTTACTAGAATCTATACAATTAAGCTTCGGTATACATATGTATTTTCACTTTACTGCATGTTAGTGGAATGGTTTGGGGAACAGAACGATAAGTAAGAAGAATCAGAAGTAGTTTCTTTTAAATCTACCAGACTGTACGACTTGATTCCTGGTTTAAATTACAAAAAAAAAACCGTAACTGCAGTTTAACGTTAGTTCAGCATGTGCTGGTCGTTCGGCGACCGGGATATTAGTCAGGAGGACCGGATCCGCCGGGAATCAGTCCGGGTAATGTGGAATTAAAGCTCGAATTAGAGACATTATGTAGTACGGTAAAGGCTGATGTGATGATGACGATGATTATTATTTAGTATGGATATTGGAGTGGTGTAGACAAACTAAAATTATAGATAACTGATGTATTTATAATAATAAATTATAAGACGGAGTTTAAGGAAAAAAAATGGAATGCCTTGTTTTAAAAGTTATTTTTCATCTCAGTCCTAATTTAATTCCACGACCATCTCCATGTAATCTTTTGATCCGTTGTCAGACAAGAAATTTACGCCTGATAACTGTTACCAGGGGTTTGACCTGGAGAAGAGAGCGGGGAGCTGCTGGGTTTTAAAGGCCTAGGTCCGGAAAGATTGGCGCCGGAACACCTGCGTCCAGCAGTGGACATACAAAGGCTGATGATGATGATGAAGTATTACTTCAATAACACTTTTATATAACGAATAAATAATGAAGCAAGAGAAGCAATTAATATATTTAGTTTGAACATAGAAAATGATACTGATGAGAAATCTTCATAAGCACATTCCGTTAATCAACTATTGAAATACAATCCAGTTCAAGTACCTATTCTATTCACACTAGTGAACGCATTCGCCGACGTCAAAGCTTTCACATTTATCGTTAGAAATATTGAATCATTGATATAATGTTTCATGTTTCAGTTTAATTTAAATGAGTTAGTTACTATTGAACGAGGTTTATATTTACTAATACTGTGTTAAATTGCTTGTTGCTAAATTAAAGGGTAATCGAGCAAATTTGAAATATGTGAATGGATTATTTATAATGGTATGCATTATTATAATAACGTAACATCAGGCTTGTTATTCCCGAAGGGGTAGGCAGAGGAGTGTAGTACACTCCCACGTACACCAGTTACGTTTAAGTCTCATGGAATAAGTGGTGGAGCTTATTGCCATACACCGGGCACAGATCCAGACTCCGAGTCACTACTAGAAATTTTAAATTATAAAATTCCAATAGTAGCCGACCCGGGATTTCCCGATCGGCAGTCGCACTTGCAACCACTCGACCAACGAGGCAGTTAATTATTTTAATTACTACAATAGTAGTCTCATTAATTGTAACTTGGAAAGTTTCAAATCAGCGGGTAAATTTCCGAGTAACAAGACAAAATGGTTGACCATGTTACAGAAAATATCAGAGAATATAGAGTAAAAGGTAGGTTGGGATGTAGGCAGGATGATTGAAATCGCAGCAAGTATGTAAATATGTACTTCGAATTCAGAACTTATTGAGTCAGGTTTTAAGTAAATAGTATATTTAAAATTTCTTAATTAACATCGAAACTGTATGGATATAAAATATTACTTTCGTCAGCTTGTTATTTCGTTCTGACCCTCTTTATTGCTTGTTTGATAGAATCCAATCTACTCTCTAAATAAGGGGGCTAAGGCCATAGTCTGCCACGTTAAACTAGTGGCAGACACTTTACACGCCTAGAACAATTTTGTTTTCTCAGGACGTTTTCCTTTGGTGTGATAGAAAGTGACATTTAATCTTTAAAAACATATTCGTAAAAAGAAGAGCGCCTGCATTTGAACCCCGTTCCCCGGAGTGAGAAGCTGAATTACACGCCAGCTTTAACCTTAAAAAATACGAGAAATTGTCAAAGGAAAGTAGGATCGTATAATATTAATTCTTACATTACTGTATTTATCGTTAATAATAATAATAAAAATATAATATTGGACCCATTAGTCGTTCCACTGTTGGAATATGGGTCTCCTCTCATATTGAGAGGGTTAAGGCCATAATCTGCCACGCTGGCCAAGTGCGGGTTGGCAGACTTCACACACCTTAAAAACATTTTTTTTAAATTATCGTTAATGCGATAGGCAAAATATTTTCTGAGCATCAGCCGCTGCCTCATAACTCGTTCCTAGCAGAGAAACTTACGAAGGACACAGCCGTACAGTTTACGATAGCTAAACATTGTATTAATCGGTAACATAACAAGGTCTGGAATTCAAAGACCTCTTCCTCTCCCTTTGTTTTCCGCTAATGTTAAGTCATGCTGTGCCTTATCACAAGTATTTGCATACAAATGTTTTCATACACATAGTTCGTAAAGTTGGTTAGGGATGGAACACGTTTTTAACGATTGTTTTCAAGTTCCTAGAAATGAAAAATTTGAATAATTTTAAAAATACTTTAGTACCATGCTACAGCTCCAATCACACAAGGCACTCTATAAGGAATTGATAAATCTGCATCAATAAATGTTACTGTGTTTATTTTAGTTGACTAAGGATATCCTTTAGTTACTGCGTTGCTAAACTTCTTTTACCTTTTCTATATTTTATGGAAATCATCATACATCGTTATTTTATCTCAGTCCACTGCTGGATATAGGTCTGCTACATTATACATGTACGTCGGTTAAAGATACATTTTGTCTGGCGACCTTAAAAATGACGATCATCAAGATTTCTAAGTCATAAGACTTAGTTAATTAGAATATATGTACATATAATAAAAGTTGTTCTGCAATAACAATAACATATTATAAGAAATATCTCATGTTACAGTTCTGAATAATGACAAAAATACGAGTAGACATAAATATAATAACATGCAAAGGTCAGCGAAAACACTCGTAGAGGAAGCGAATTTATTTCCAGCATGTAAATATTCCCGTTTGTTGTTAGATTACGTAAAAGGGAAAAACAATCAAACCAATTCGTAAATTATTTATAATGAAATATTCAAATATTCACGTAAAACATGTTTGATAACTAATGTATTTGTCATAAGCTAGACATTTGTAGTTTAAATGATATCACTGTCAAATGATGTACGTAAAAACGTACAATTCCTTGTTACAATTATCATTGCTATAAATGATATTCGTATGAAAACCATGAAATATCGATAGTCAACTTATGGAATATCGATAGTCCTCTTGTCGATAGTTCAAAGTATAAAGCGCACATCACTAAAGAACGCAAAACAAATTACACAGCAAAAAGGCGTCTGTGGATCTTCGCCAAACACGCTCATAAAAAGCCTGTGCTATTAAACGTAGTCCTGTACAGCAGATAGCTAGACATGTTGGAACCTGGTGATAAATGGTAACTACCCGCATTTGTTGTAACTACAGTTGCGATAACGCTTTTATTCCCGGGAATGCCAAAGGTAAAGGTTGGAGTAAAGCTCAGTAATTCAAGGGTAGTTTTTAATTCAACGAAATAAACAGTGATAATTTCAATGCTGGTTTAGAGTTAGTTTTTAATCATGTCATCGAAGGCATGAAATTGCGTAGTCGACTTGTATCTGGCGCAAGTAGTCATTGTACAGCTTAAGTTTCAAAAGACTTAGTGTTATGCAAAGTTTAATATCTTTGACTGTTTTTATGTAGAAAGTAGGAATCAATAATTATCTATGAGTTGCTTATGACGATGGCTACAATTAGAGAAAGAAAAAATGAGAAAATAGTATAAAAGACATATAATTACTTTTCAGAGGAAATCTCATTAGAATGTTGTTCAAAATTATATAATCTGAGACTCTACAAAACTGAGAATTTCATTTTTTATTTAATAACAGTACACACTTAAATCAATTACCTTTAGAATTTCTATCAAAGAAACTGTTAACACCAATTTATATCAGACATCTAACACTATAGGTAAAGAAGAATATCTCTAGCGTAGAAAGAGAAA
>DWEE01002336.1:0-11736 GCA_018245755.1 Parelbella macleannani
TATAATCATGTGTGTAAATACTCACGAGACATTTAATAGAATAAAGTTTATATTTATTTGTTTCATGGTACAAATATAATATGGTACTAAGTACGTAATTAGTAATGCCATCTAGCGGCTAATGTGGCAACTGAGTAATATAGTTGTACTACGCAACTAACAGATGTCGCTAATTCCGCAACACTGAATAGTGTTTTAATGCGTTTATTACGAGTACATTCCAATGATTATAGATCGACAGATATAACAAATATCGTCAGAGGCCAGTTAAAGAGGACCTACACAACACTTACCGATTGAGATACATTATTTACGTGTTCTGCCATAACAACCTAAGCGTCATGAATAGATTTAAATTGTTAAGAATGAACTATTGCATAAGGAGATTGGTCAATATATTAGAACACCTACCAATCGTCTTGTATTCCCTATAGTTACCGTCCGACGACACGTTCGCTCTTGATATTTAACAATTTTGCAACATTGTGTAAGTACCTACGATCTACGACACGATACGTTGGGCGACGGCTACCGCTCTGCCACAGAGTCAATCGCATGCCTAAAAGAATCCTCCTGTTCCAATTGTGATATTGGCAAAAATATTTTTAGAAGCCATCCACTTAACATCAGGTATATACTTGTATATTTTTCAAATTACAAAATCTAGGACAGGATTTGTTCCCTTTGATAAAGTAACCAAGCTGTACCTATCCAAATATTGTTAATTTCAGCATTATACAAAAGTTTTCTCAATACCAAAAGAATATTAAAATGTGCAAAAAATTAAAATACACCCAAATACAAAAACATTCTCACCAGACTTAGGTACGTGCTAACAATGTACAAAAAATTAGCAACCAAATAACTCGTAAGCCGATTTATAAGCCTTGGACCGTTTGCAAACAACAAAACAGAAGATCTACGAACCAACTACTTAGGTCATCGATCAGATAGATTTAATCTTCATTCTATAACAACTTCATGGATAACTTTATCGGGGTCGTAAAGTTAAATATAACTGGAAGACAATTAATTTATTATACGGTAAGTACAATAAACTCACGGTCTAAGTTCAAGGAAATAGCCTCGTGTTTATTCTGAAGCCTGGAATTGCGAGTAGCCGAGCCGTAGTAGATTAGTCGAGAGAAGCCTGGAGTCAGAAATACATAACTTAGGTACTTGTTGAAAATAGAAATCGTTGATTTACGTCAAACTGGGAGTTTTAGTGTAATTGATCCTTTTCTAATAACATTTTATTATTTTGAAAAACGAAGTGGAATCTTATGTAAGAATGGGGGAGAGGGTATTGAAAAATCTTACGTGCCCTTACATGATGGTAGGGATGGACAAAAGTGCCAAAATCATTCTTACGTAATTGATGCATGGCCCCTTTGTAGCTAAAATATTTAAATTAACTGGGTTAGTAACGCGAGAGCGTTCGGTAAATAACTGATCTTGTGACGATGTTTCCATGTTTCCATTTAGGCGCTTATCACGTATAAACGCCTAACGGTAGTCTCTATCATTCTTTTTATCTATATAGATTTTTTGCCCCAACGGCTTACTCTTACAGCTTCGCAGTATTACGTAATGGAGTGGTAATGCTCCTGCGTTGAGCATTCGGCGAATTACCTATTCCAATGAATAGTGTAGTGTAGGAATCCGTGAATGTAAAAACCTATAAATTCTAGTTATTTGGCGCTTACAAATAAAAAAAAAAGTATTTCCAAAGATACGGCGAACAGTTGTTAAGTCCGGGGTGGTCTTTAAAATATATCAGGATCTATTGAAATGGTATCCACTTAGAATCTGATCTAGTTAACTGTTTTTTCAGAAATACATAGTTTGTTGTCGAAAATATTCATGTTCTATCAAATTCTTTTTAAATGTCTGTTCTGCCTGTACGTATCATTAAACTAGTAAATGGCACTCATTAGTCACCAAAGCAGGAATTTCCATAAGATATCGCGCTGTAATTTCAGAATTACAGCGAGTTATAAGTAACGTATCTACAACTTCCCACACAATATTTTATCATTAGGTAACCCTTTAACCGCCAATGTCGGATTTGTTTTGTCCAATATTCGTATATATGAGAAGAACACTTAGTCATTTAATTGCATTTTTCAATTATTCACGTTGCATTTTATTAAACAGTAATTAATATAAGCTTCGGAGACTACCTATACAAGGTCGCTTAAATTACTATGACATTTTAAACCGGCAAAACTTCAGAAAAAGTCTGTTCCTTTAGGCAGATCAGTCTAGGTATTACCCATTTTGTCAAAAGTTGTAGAAACTATCTTCATAAGACGATAACATTCACAAATAGGTACCTACTAACTAACACAAACTCACGTCATACATCAGTTCTGATTTCAAGAAAAACATGGAATCTTCGAAGGAATCCTTGAAGGTTATGACAATAAGAAGTATTACTGTGCTGTATTCTTGTGTGTGCTGTATGCTGTATATTTTCGTTCAGCTTGGTGGCATATTGACAAAACCATAAGGAATCAACTGAAAATTGTGACAACCGTACCCAGTCTACCCTATGAACAAAATAAATGATAGATTTTTTTAACTATTACTTATTTTTTCAATAAAACACGCTTTAGTAGAAAACTAAAGTGGCTCACCTGCTGGCTCGCGTAGGTAAGTCACAGGGGCCGAGGGCTGGAAGCGGTGGCGCGACGGTTGATATAAGTACTTAGTC
Source organism: Parelbella macleannani (assembly GCA_018245755.1). Classification (NCBI taxonomy): domain Eukaryota; kingdom Metazoa; phylum Arthropoda; class Insecta; order Lepidoptera; family Hesperiidae; genus Parelbella; species Parelbella macleannani. The sequence goes on from DWEE01002336.1 coordinate 2,717, forward strand.
TACATGAGAATGAAAACTATTCTCCAATATCGAATATCCTGTGCAGCCTTTTTGTGTAGCAGAGCGTTTGAAGGGTTAATTTTGAATATTCTCTCTGACCTTTCTTCACAGGTCACCTGATAACACGGACAGCCCGAGATTTTCTTACATTAAATTGATAAACTTTTTTCTGAGGCACATTATAATAATCACGAGCAGAGAGTGCACGTTCCCACAATATACGAGGGCAGGCATATTTCAAAGGTAATATTATTATTGCTTTAGTACATTTTATCTGAGTAATGAAAATATAAATATAATGTAATGGGTTAAACTAAATAAAATGTTTCAAAATTTCGTTGAACGTTCACTATCTTTTGCGAAAAAACTGTACACTATTTAGTTAAACGCAGTTTATTATAATGAGCCAATAATGAAAGCAGCATGACTTTTCAGGAACCATGAACACGCTTCTAGTATTGTTAGTATTGCCTGCGTCCGTGTTGGCCAAGATCTACATAGACATCACTCCGGTATCTAAGAGCAGTAATGCGTCTGTAAGAGTCTCAGGCACAGTAAGCTGGCCAATAACAGAGATTGATCAGGAAGCGTTTCATGTGACAGATCGGGAAGTATGTGAAGAAAAATCCTTCAAACTGAAGAGCCCGAGAAATACTCTTGTTCGTGCTAATTCTGAGTTCGATCACGAGGGTCTGACGGTTACACTTAAGCCGGTGCGCGCAGAAATTATCAGTAATAAAGAAGAACCCGTCGTTGTTGCATTGAAGGAGTTCAGTAATCATATATCCATAGCTACCGTCTTCAAAGGAGACGTAACAGAGGACGTCAGTGAAGTGATGACCACCTCGTGGTCGACGACAGTTCAATTGAATACGGGTAAAAATATATGTCTGAGATTTGGCGGTGGCAGGATTATCATCGAATCGGCTTGGATGGAAAATACACACCACTCCACAATGAGAGCAATATCGAATAATTCGGGTATGGAAATGACTCTCCAGCCGGGTCAGGAAGTTCAGGCCGTGTTGAAAGCGACCAAAGCGTCACTCCAAGTTAAAGTCGACTACGAAGTATCATTGGAAGGCACTGTATGCGTCCGTTTTACTTGGGTTTTAGTTATTCCTGAAAAGAAATGCTGGAACATACATAAATATTTGGACGACACGAACTTACCACATGTTATAACCGCTAGTGAAACAATCGACGTGGGTTATTACTACAGCCCCGACGTGGTCATCAAAGACAAAAATCAAATCTATGGCTCGGCTACACTTTTGTAATGACTAACTTTGTGCCAAAATAATTCTTTTTTTAAAGTGTCGTTTAAAAGCATAACATTTTTGTATAAATTCAAATGTAGCGTAAAGCTCGTATAAAACATTACTTCAATATAAATATTGTTGTACATAGAGGCAATTGCATTATTAAATAATTACATACAAATTCTTTACTTTTTCTTTATAACTGAAATGATGTTTGTGGGTGAGCGCTGTATTTTTGGTTTTAGCGCGTAGCGGGGCCGAGGGCCGTACGGTGACAGCGAGTGTCCGCGCGGCGCGGCTCGAGGTCAGTACAATATCATACAGTAGATACATAAAGAAAAAAATTATCAAGTGTGATAAAATTTGCATGTTGTTTTTCCTTCGTGCCCTCGCGGGGCCAGCCCGTGATAAATTAATAATAGACCGAATTGCATAGAGTTAAAATTTAAAATGGCATGTTTGTTGCTTCAGCAGTCTTTCTTTGGCAAAATAAAATAGTACCTTCGATGATCCAATTACAGTTTTCTTAATGTTGACCGTTTCGTTGAAGCACCGGTAGTAAGCGAGACTGCGGAGCAAAATAGCGAAGCAGAACATTGTCGGGGCCTTGGACATTATTGTTGGTCGTAAGAAGCATTGCGGTCGGACTATAATATCAGAAGCGATCTTCGACCACGCGAACCTAAAGAAGTTTCGATAGATGAAAAAAAAACAACAATATTTAATTTATTCTTTATTTTATTTATGGCCCCTAGGACAGGCGCCCCGTATGATCCGGACAGCTGATTGATATCATCGAACATTTTTGACTAACAATTTATTCCTAATGCCACAAAGCGAAGTCATTGATGTCACATACCAATACATTTAATAATTCCAGACCATTTCTTTATTTCTTAATTCTCTCAGGACTGATATAGCTTATTAACATAACAATGTAAGTTATTTATTTTAATATATCTATGATCATAACAGTGTAGAGGCGGGACGCTCAAACAATAAGCCCCATTCTGTGATATATTATGCGAGTACTTATGTACTCATAACATATCTATTGCAACAGATAATTTATGATAGTGTGAAGTAGTCAAGGTCAATCTCACTTCAACCGGTGAAGCTCATAACTTAAACGATTTGTACATACATATTTATGTACAATTACAAGATTGTAAGTTCACCATGTTTCCTATAGACACAATGATCTGGGACAAAAACATACCAAATTGAATATTACACTGTTATTTCAACAGTTGAAAATCTTCTATGTTATGTTGAAATATTAATAAGACTACATACATTCTAAATTTTTCAAAAAAAATTCATATCTTTGTACAATAACACACATTATCGGTTTTATACATCGCTTGTGAATAGTTTCAGGTTTTATTTTCCTTAACGTCATACTCATGTGCACGTTGACGACGATAGATTGAACTATAGGAAAATGTAACATCAATGTTGTTTAATATGCAAAAGGTGATTAAAAACATATTAATAGATATGATGACACTCATATCTGTGTGTATGTTTCGTGTTATTATTTTAATATCAAAATAAATAATGATATCGCTTACATTTATCAGTTGCTCAGTCGGTAATACCAAAGTTGGTTAATACAATTCTAGCGTTTATTACAATTACGAAAGTGTGAAAATTGTTCGAAACGCACCCGATAAAATAACATTTTTTTTTAAAACAGGTCTAATAACGATAACATCAAACAAAAGACTCCACATGACAGACTATATGATTCATATAACAGGCGTTTTACACGTTAACAAAACGTAACATCGCGCCCGCAATCCCCAAACGGATAGGCAGAGGTGTATAATACACTTCCACGTTTCGCCAGTTGTGTTGACGAGCCGCGATGAAATACATGGTGAGCCTATTGCCAAACAACACGTATAGTTCCAGACTCCCAGCCAGTAATAAATTCTAATTTAGAAAAATTCAATACTACCCGACCCGGTAACCGAACCTTGGACCTCTCGATCGACAGTCGCGATTGCAACCAACGAGGCAGTCGGGGAGAGATATACAAAGAATGGAATAAAAGTAACATGTTCAACAAAAATATATTAATTTAGCCGCGGGACTAAGTTGTTACAGCACGTACATAACTAATCCGTTTAACGAAAACACTAACAAGTATCGGTTGGAACTTTCTCACTAACTGGAACACACTGACTTCAAGCGCTTTGTTAGTTAGAGAGCGCGTTTTGAAAATATATGACTTACTGTACGTGCTGACGTATGTGTTTCTGTGTGTCTGTCTGCCAACAATAAACAAACAATTAATAAATCATTTAAATGACATTATGAGGTGCATTTCAAACATTACATTATACTGTTAACTGTATAGATGAACGTAAAGTGTTATACATTATACCAACCACTAATAAACTCGGCTTCATTACATCTACGTCAATAACTTATTAAGTAACGATTTTTTAAGCATACAGAGTTGGCTCTCGACTTTCGCGAACGTCATTTCAACTACACTATAAGTCATAAATAAAATTATTGTTCATTTAATACCACAAATAATATCGTTAAATATTACTAGTTTTTTTTATTTCAAGAATAAGCGTGTGAAACATTTGTCCAACAGTGGGATTTGAATATATTGTACTTTTCATATGTATCATTATAAGAAAATTTAATTTACATTTACATTTATATAAAATAAAATATATATAATGAATATTATTGATTTTAATAATAACAATGTTTGTAAAAATAACAATAAATGAAAAAAAATATGCTAAAAAGATAATTAATTAATGACATACTAATATGTATGTGTTTAAAAAAAAATATTTTATATTTATCTATTGGGTCTAAGAATAGATTAGGGAAATAGTATAATAAAACTATAACATTTTAAAAGTAACTTAGTGGATTTAACTAACAATTAATATTTCTAATTAACGATTAACCAATTGTATTCAAACAATCGCGCAGAGTATACAAATTAATGTTACAATAATAATTCGAACAATGATCAAGAAAGATAGATCCAATTGTACAGCTGGCCCAGTGTTCGCCACACGTACTGAACGTACCGGCCCCAAACGTGTGTGTCTCCGTCTCGCTCGCACCCCAACACTATCCACAGTCGGCTCGTGTCACACATCACAGAACTCATATGCACAACACTCATGTCCGTAGCCGCACTCATATGAGCCCGTGGCGCTTCTTGTACTCCTCGAGGTTGAGTGACCTCTTCGGGCCAGTTTCTTTCACTTTCGTTGACAATTGCTTCGTTTGGGAGGATGACATTTCTGTAATATCCAAAACAAATATTATTCCATATAAGAAGTAGGGGAAGTAAAAACGATACTAAAATAACACAAATATGCAGACGGCGCCGGTTTGTTTTCTCAAAATGTTTTCTTTCATTCTTCTACCCAATATAATATAATGTAAAAACGATAATTTTGTTGTGTGATGTCCGCTTGGATTTAATCCCAAGCCCCCGGAGTTAAAAGCTGAATTTGATGGTAGAATATAACATAACAATCAGAAATTTTAGATAATTGGATTATAGGTGTTAAAGTGATATAAATTATAATAAAATAAATCATTATTTATTCGCCTAACGCCTAATGTGTTCCAAATAAGCCATGTTTAGTATGTACATTTCTCACTTAAAACATTGGTCAATGTATGGAGAAAAATGGTTAAATAGATAGTCAAAACGCCATATACTGACTAGAGACGGGTAGGTCGAGCTCGATGTTGATGTCGAAGTCGTGTAGCGAGTACAGGCTGGCGTTGTCCGACGTTGTGGACTTGTCTCGCTTGGCTCTCTCCGCCTCCTGCTGCTGTTGCTGCTGCTGCTGCTCCTGTTGCTGCAGTATTCAGGGGTGTACGGTTTTTACCACTATTTTGCCACATTTTAAATCCCTTCTTTGTTGTTTTAAACAGCCTATACGATGATTTGAATTTTGACATTTTACATATTATCACTCATTTGCGACTAGAGTGTAATATCTTAAAAATACTAACGTTCAGAAAACAGTTCAGAAACTTTGAAGTCATAATTATTGCATAACTATTATTATAATATTATAATTATAACTTATAGACTATTCTATGATAAATAATCTTTATAATAGTTATAGAATAATTGTGACTTCAAACTTTCTAAACTGTTCCATTAAAAACAGTGTTTTTGAGATATTACACCCTAGTCGCAAATGAGCGAAATCTTCTCTTGTTCAATCTGGTTACAATGAAAGGTAGTCATACGATTTCATATATGAAATTGTAGGTATCATTTATTCTTTATCCTTCATAAATTTAAGTAAAAAGAACAGCACCTATTTAACTACAAAATTCAGACTATTTATTTGATGTTCTTGGACTATATTTACAAAAAGGCTAACCAAAGCTATCAGCGGTCTGGACATAAGTATTCAACTCACCATCAGCCGCTCCTTCTCTTGCCGCTCCCTCTTTTCTTCCTCTTCTCTCAGTAGCCTCTCTTCGGCAGCTGCTTCTTCATTTCTCAGTAACTCCTATAAGAAAAACAATTTGTTGGCATATGATTTATGATAGAAAATATAATCAATGATATTAATTTACAATTCAATTGAATTATACATATGTATATTTTTTTGGATGCATGTACATTACTCATGTTTGAAATGTTGGTTGTTTTACACATTGAATATTTCACATATATACATTGTATCTCAGTACATATCGGTAATATTCACCTGGCTCCTGTTCCCCTGGTGCGATTTGAAGTTCATGACGGGCTTGGTGTGTCGCCTGGTGAACGGGTCGTCTGTTTTTTTACCCTTCATGGCTTTGACCTGCAAATGACAATCACTACTGTAGGTATATTATTAATGTTTCACTATTAGTTTTCACTGTGAACAATTTCTCATCTAATGTAAAACACGCCCTGCTGTTTGACATCATAGTCGCGGTTAGGCCGATCTGCCGTGCATTAGGTTCAGGGTTTTATTTAAGATAGTTGCCGGTGGATATAATACAGTTACAGTCAAGGTGCGGGGCAGCGAATCCCCGCCGAGCTTTCCTGGTGGTTGTCTGGTGCTACTTTATTTTAACTAATTTTGAGTTTCGGCATAAAATCATTACTTAAACTTTTTTTGCGGCCCGCGACACCTTGACTAACAAGTGTTTGTGGGCCCTACGAAAAAAAAGGCTTGAGTATCACTGATCTAATATCTTTCAGACTCATATGTAGTTGTGTCCCGTTATTGCTGTGGAATATTGTTATCTGTAGATTCAGGGTATTTGACAATTGAATGCACTTAAAAGAGATTAAATCTCACCTCCTCCATGATGGCCTTCTCGGCGGTCTCCACATTGAGTTTTCTGTTCCGGTTGTTGATGTAGGAGATGCTTTGGATGGAAGATGTACGAGTTTTGTCCAACTGGCTGGCCCGCTCCTCCAGTTCCTGGATCTTCCCGTTCAGCTCCATCACCAGCTCCTCGTCACCTCTACAAGTAGAAAATATATATTTGTCAAGTAAATGTCAATTGAAAGGAAACTGTTACAGTTGTTATAATCTTTATATTGCTGATGTCATAAAAGTATTGTATAAAAACTTCGATATTCATGTCTGCTACTAAACCATATCACCAATATTTGACCAAGGCGATAGAAGCCTAGAATTCAACCCAATCTCGTTGATATGAGCCCAGCCCCAAGATATTAATAGGTTCCGCATAAACAGTGTATATCCTTTAAAATAGTGCAAACGGAGTATTTGAACCTTCTCATTCTATGAGACCCGTATCCAACAGCTGAAAGTGATGAAGGGTTGATGATCGCCACCATCAAACTTACATAATACTACAATTCGATCAAATGACAGAATGTACCGTAGCGCGAGGGCCGAGCTCGCAGATGTTGCTGTCTCTTTCTAGCACTTTCGTCATTGGGTGTTATTGGTTTTGCACGAAATATAATTATGGATAGTTATTCGGGTTGATTTGAACTTAGGCATGTACATATAGTGGTAAATGGTAGAGAAGGGGAGGGGAAGCGTCCCCAGCCACGATTACATTACGCTACATTCATATAGTGAGAGGTACCTCAGCTGCGCGACGTCCCTCTCTTTCATGAGCTGTGTTTTCTTCATGGCGTAATTGGTGGGGTGTGACCTGAACCTCTCCTTTTCAGCTACGATTTTCTCAATATCCTCTTCCTAAAGTAATTAAATTTTGTTATGAGAACGGTATGTATTATGAAAACGACATTTCTCTAAGATAGGGTATGATATATACCTCGTTGCGACTTGGCAAACGTAGCGTAGGACGCCCTCCAGCTAGCTGGAGTGACGATATACGCAAAGTGGCTGGCAGCGGTTGGATGCGAAGAGCTAAAGATCGTGCTAAGAGCTAAAGAAAGTTGGCGTGCCATTGGAGAGGCCTATGTCCAGCAGTGGACAAGAGTAGGCTGATAATGATGATGAGGAAAACAATTAAAATTGTTGTAAATACATTTAAGAAGCACATGAAGTCAATATCAATATTTATCATTATTATAGAGGTATAGAAATTGCTGAGTGGACAAACCGAAGTATTTCCGTTCGCCCGCATTTTGTTCCCAAACATTTTAAATAGAGAATAAATGAAAATTTTCCGAACGGACATTTGTTTATTTAGAATCCTCACCTTAAATTCATACATGAGTGCCTCCTTCACCTCGCTTATCTTATTCCTAACAAAGTCCATTGTCGGTGGTTTCTTGTTGGCGTCTTTTATTGCCTTATGCCATTTCTGGAACTCAGTTTCTGTGAATTCCTAAAAAATATATACAAATTGAAATATATGCATAATATGCAATTTCATCGTTAGTATATTGGTTTCTGACAAGAGGTGTTTTATATGTACTTCGACATCTTAACATGACGTAACCTGCGTTAATATTTGCTACTTTGCTACACCACATTAGATAATCTTCGCTTGTTTTATAATATTAGACAATTGCTATAGTCTTTTGCTTATGCGATTTAACGTCAGTTATATTGTACGTCTACTTGCTAATTTCATAATTTAAAACCGTGTAATCGGCACAGGTATGAAGTAGTGTGGAAATAAATGTTACATCGAAAATGGTTCGATCGAAAACGTTCGTTGCGCAATAAAGGGTTAACAGGGCAAGGTAAAGATGGCAGTGAAGGTGGCGCCTCAAGTGGGTTCACATTTGAACCATCATTTTTCTTTTCCTTTTTATTATGATTTACTGGCAGCAAGTTCTGCCCACGAGAGGGCGAGCGGGCGAGCGGGCCGACCTGGTTGCTGACGAACTCCAGCCGGAACACCCGGTCCTGCGTGCCGTGCCGCAGCTTCAGCCCCTTGTTGGTGCGCGTGCCGCCCAAGTTGTACACCTTCGCTGTCTCGTACACGTCTATGATCTCTGCCACCTATTGAACAATCGATAACGAGCACATCGACCCAGATCCCAATATATCAGTTTAATAATCTGATCACAGATCGTAACCCAGGAATTGCATAAATTGCGATCAGATGGCTGTGTGTGGGCGAACCCATATTCCAATTACTGAGAACAATAGCCCCATTGTTGTCGCCGGGATTAATGCGTGTGCGGGAAAACACATAAATGAGGATCTAACATTTGGTTCTTAGGGGTAGTAATGTTACCAACCGAGCAACCAGCCGGTAAGTCGATGGGCTTTTTTTTTTTTTTCGTCAGGAAAACTCAGGTCGAGTACCTATCGCCACGGGGCCGACGATAGGTTATGTCGGGCT
>DWEE01002337.1:0-11733 GCA_018245755.1 Parelbella macleannani
TAAACACCTTTTAATAGTAAAATAGCTAATATTTCACTTCATTTATGGCATTACGGTAATATTCTTCATATTTACCGCTATAAAAATATGCGGACCCAAAAGAGATATCTAAATATATTATTCAGACTCCTAGCGGCCGGTATTTGATGATCAACTCAAGGGATTCACTGACGACCTATTGGGGTGCGAAAAATTGCGCCCTGCCTTTTTGATAAATTGTTTCTCAGAACGTTCATCTTAAGCAGTACGTGTATGAATAAAATGGTATCATTTAGCCTGCCAACCCCCAGTAGGCTCGTGAGTGTCCAACGAACGATAAAGAAAGATAAGATAAAAGATAAAAAAGTGGAACGATAGAGATAATGACAAATGAGATAATCATAATCATCCGCATGTACCTACTTCTTCTTAATTTCTTGGGACGCCACGGCGACTGATCCTAAATTAGGCAGAGCCTGTGTTATTGTAGTCAGACGGCTGATGAACTACATTATACATATAAAAATATACTTGTATATATATTCTTATACCCAGACCCAGAACAAATATTTGTGCTCATTATACAGGTACGTGTCCTGGATGGTAATCGATCTCACGATCCTCAGAACGACAATTAGGTTCACTAACCATTGGAACAACGTGCCAGCCAATATTCAGACACAACAAAGTTCTTAAATTGAAATCTTTGAGATAAGGATCTGTAATAGAACGATATAGCCATGAGTACCTATTCGATTAATCTAACCTAATCACTGGGCCCTTCCCAGTAAAAATTCAGTAATATTCAGAATATAATAAAACATTTTTTTTTTAATCTTACTGTCATAGAACACATAGCAACTTGTCAACGCAACCGGCCAGTCAAAATTCATATACAACGAAATGGTAAAGGTGAAATGTATGAAAATAAATAGCTTAAACGTCTCGAGTTAACCATATATGTAGCTATGAGAACCTGCACACTCCGTCGCTAGTCCGGTAGTTTACAGTGTTGATATTCCAATAGTGTACACAAACAAATATCGAGGCTCAGTTAAACACACCCTGGTTTGTGTCTGTGACGGAACTGGGTTGCCGCTTGCATCGGTTCTAATTGGAATTTTGTAGCACAAAAAATTTTTGAACTGAATATTTTATTTTATATTTGTGGTTCTCGGTTTTTCTTATTAGTAATTTTAATTTTTTATTTAATTTATTGTTTGTTTTTTAATTGTTATTTAATTTACTATTTCCCGTGCCAAATAGGCAAAGAATACTATTATGGTAAAGTAAGTAAAATTAATAAAAATATAGAAATATTTTTTTGTACATACGCTATATACATTTTGTTGATGTTTAATATGTTTTTCAGTCTTTTTGTGTGTGGATTTTTTCTATTACTATTCGGAATTACCGCGACAGTTGCCGGTTATAACTTCATTTTATGTGAATATTTTTCAATAAAGCCCGCTACATGTTAGAGATTTACGACGCTCATCTCTCTTCTCGACAAACCTCACCAAACAAACTACACGATAGCGTATCGTAAAGAACGTATTTTGTTTGTAAAATCTTCACGCCAGATCCTTTATGGGGTAGACAGAGAGCACTGAATGTTAAATAACTCAATCCTTACTGACCCGACATGCTTCTTCTTTATTTAACACTGTCGTCTTGCACGCGCGCTGGCTTACAAGACTTGTGACTCTCCCATTAGATAATATCTAAATTCATCAACATTCGCGTTGTTTATCCGTATTATTTTTCTTTATCTTCTAACTTGAAATTCCTGATGGTAGCTCGGAGTCTGTATTTGTGCCCGGGACGTACATATAACGTAACTAGTAAAGCGTGGGTGTATACTACACTCCTCTGTCTACCAATTCGGGGAAATACACGCGTGATGTTACGTACACATGGCTAAATGCAGTATAATAAACATAAAGATAACAAAACTATCAAATCGTACTAAACATAATATGTCAATATTACCAGTAATAGTTCGCGTAAAAGCAATATTTGCTATACAAATATTTATCGAAAACAATAAACCTATACACCGCTATCGTCTCTCCGTGAGATTTATCGCTGGATAGAAAGGCTTTCGATGCAATGTTTTGATTATAAAAATATTTTACAGATATAAAATTTCACGAAACATTATAAATTTTAGTAAATTTACTATAAATAACTCACTGTTAATTCCCGTAGTACAGTTTACGATAATGTAATATGAAAATGTTGGTGGTACGAACGAAAACACTTAAAGTTGCAACAGTGTAAGGAATTGTTGAAGCAATAAAATTGATTGTATGAGCTGTATCTATTTGAATGTTTGTTCGATGATCTCAAAACTTCATAAAGTGTTTTTGTTACTATTTTCACCGATTAACGGATTGATTCGTATGTTAATTGTTCACTCTATAAGAACAAAATATTAAATTGGAAAAAATGTTGTCATTTTAGAACTAAGTATGTCAACTGTTAGGCCTCACCAAAATAATGCAGGTATTCTAAGACGTATTCTATGACGAACTTGTATCTAATATTGAAAAAATTGATATACGAGTATCATGTGCAATTTTCAAGTTATTTAACTCACAAGTTTAACTGGTATTGGGTAGGTAGTAACAAATATTCGTTCACCAATATACCGGTGATAATAAAATTGGATTAAAATGAAGCCAAGATCCCGTGCAACCTACAAAAGTACACAAAAGATAATCGCCCTCACTTTATCTCATAATCTAAATTCATCGTTCGGATAATATATTGTTTATTTTCGTTATTGTTACCGAGTAAGAACACCTGCTGTATTATTTTACTACACTAGAATGGAAACAAACATTTGTACGAGTGTGAATGTGGAGCGCACTCGAAAACCGCGGGAAAATACGCTTATAAAGTTAAAACAAACACAGCAAATACACGCGTTCTTGACGTTTTTAATCATGTTAAATATTATTAAAACGGCGTATATTACATTTATTATACTGAAATAGTTTTGAAAATCCATCGTCGAACGTAAAACGAAATGTAAAATGTGAAATCCGTTAATCGTTTCGTTAAAATTGTACGCGCCGATATGATTTCCCTCGAGTATAACAAATTTTCGTATCGACCAGTTTTTTGAAGAATTCGTTAGCTTTGTTATAAATTACAAGTTTGTTTTCTAAAATATACAGTTTTTCTAAAAACTTCTAGAAAGTAAAAATTATATTGAAATTATATGCGTCAGTGTACCTATCAACATCGGTCTGAAAAGAAAACAAATTAAAGCAGTTTTACTCACTTTTATCATTTTATGCTTGACAAAATATAGCATAGCCAACATGATGTTTTGTTATGTTAGTGCATTGGTTTATTCATAACAATTTCATTTATATATCTTGACAAAAGGGGTCACATACTGGCTGACGGTAGGCTCACAAGTTTCCGAAACCGACATGCATTCATGATGCATAAAGGCAATTATCATTCTGGATGAACTTAGAAGCAGGTTTGTAAGAATTGATATTTGGCACACGGTGCTCTCTGTCATCCTCGTAAGGAACGTGGCGTGAGGATAATGATAACAATCATTTGTCAAACACTGTTACACAATTCTTCGAAACTCACAAGGGCGAGCTGAAAATTAACAAAAAGTATAGTTAATAGCCTCTTTGCAAAATTAGTGGTTACTTTGTTGAGTAGTTGACACTTACAACACGTTGAGAACAATATGAAAACATATTTCAGCGGTAATCGTGACCGAGATGCTTACAGGCTTTGTGTAATTCATGAAACTAGTCCGTGTTCGATGTGTCTGTATTATAATGCCGAGTAAATCAACACAAGGTCTCACAATGTGTACATTCAGAATATGTTTGCATAATTTATATGTAAATACTATTGGAACTATTGGAAGTGTATGACTCAAACTTTTAAACGTGGGTTTGGATTGTTTAATGGAGCCGATGAAATTCTTTATCAATGACTATAATTTCAATGTAAATATCAGTATCATTTTTATAATGTTAATCACACACAGGGAGTCCAAGGCTCGCGCACATTAACAAAAATAGGTCACATCATGGCTGAGTAATGGGAAATCAGCGTGCCTAGGTATGTGAGAAAAATGATGAAATATACAGAATAGTGATATTTAACATTCGATGCTCTTCGTTTACTTCTTAAAAGGAATGGTGTGGGGCTAAAAACAGAATAATTTCAATTATCGGCATAATTTTTTTTATACTCACATAAATACAAGCAACACGTATCCGGGCATTCAACACGTTATAAATTGCACTAAGTTTTTAAGTTAGTATAACTATAAGTAAGAATATAAAACACACATATATACAATCCACACACCTTAATCAGATCGCTTTACAGCGATCCCTACTAGGTACACGTTATGCCGGGGAACTATTCCGATCAATATCACTCAGGAGTGTAAGCATTAAATATTAATGACACAGACACATAAGTTTGGTACGAACATAATCAATGCACACTGGAACAACCTGGTAGAGTGGGTACCATACATCACGAGTAGTCGGACGGTAAAAAGGTTACAAAAATAATTTATTTCTATCCTTCCAGACCTGACGTGCTTCGTTTAAATTAAGTAAAAATTATAAAAAACACTAATCACGTTTAGTTCTCTTATTTAAAACTTTAACATTAAAATTGGTCATATAAAATAGAAATGTTTTAAATACCATTAAATTACAACGCTGTGAACATTATGTTTTATTATACGTTTATTTAAACAATGTGATGCTATATAGAGTGCGAAGTACCTACATTTTTTATTGTCTGTCGCGTGGCGTGTGTCGGCCATGTTTTTACTATTCCTTTATGGTTGCGTCACAACTCTAATGAATGAGTTCCCGGTTGTAATGCTGTAGAGATATAATAAAGTGAATTACGTTCGAGTCCATACGTTGCCCAGTAGGGTGCCATAGACAATAAAACTTTTTTATTCTTTGCCATATCATGTACGATGTTACAATAAATTAGGTACGACGTATTGGAAGTTTTTTTATTACCTTGTTTTCTGTATCAAGTAACTGACAGGTGCCTATACATATTCATGCTAATTATTGAAAAAGGAAATGATTTTTAATTACCAATTTTGTTCAATACCAATACCAATTGTACCAGTAGTACCAATTGTTATTCAATTACAATCGTCGTTATAAAATATTATTGGATGTCATAATTTCCGTTACTCACATCGTTTTTCAATAGGGAAAATGAATAACTCCTTTCTTACTTTTTTAATTCTAATAAATTTCGTTCAACTGTGCGTTTCTTACTTGTTTTTCTTACATTTCTCGCTTATAAATAAATATTCCTGTTACGTTATACTAAAATATTAAAATGCAATGTCATTAATAAATGTTCTCAAAATTGAACACCAATTCTACATAACCCGACAAATATAGAACCAAGCATACTAAGATAAGCTTGTTTCACTAAAAAACGTGTAAAATTTCAATTCAAAAATGTTGGATAAAAGTTTTCTATACGAAAAGCGGAGCTTAAAATATTGTAATTAATGAAATTAATTCAGTCTATTCAACACCTAAATCGCTTGGTGCTTACAAAAATGATTATACCACGCGGAAACTGCGGGCTAGGAGATCCCGGCCTCATTGTGGGGTAATGGGAGGAGGTGCGCCGAGACGTGAGGGGGAGAGTGATTTTACATCCCGGCTAAAGATCTAGAGGTTCAAATTTTAAACATATATATTGGGACGACGCCAGCAAATGACCGGACATACAAAAATATTTCATAAATATCTTAATATTTTTTTATATTTAAAATATTCTTTTCCTAACTTGAAATTGACCATAGTATTACGGACTCGAGATCTGTGCCCGGTGTATAGGGGACTCCCTATCATGATGGGACGTATAACCTAACTGGTGAATCGTGGGAGTGTACTACACTCCTCTGCCTGCCACTTGAGGGAAATACAGGCGTGATGTAAGGATAAATGATTCTATTATATTACGCAATGTTTTCGTTCTGTCTAAAAAGTTAATCTATCTCATCAGTACCAGATAACACTGTTATCAATACAACATTTCAGATAATCTCGAGTACATTACATGTAGCTTGTAATCCAATCAACAATCCAATTAATTATTACTCTCATATCATCTCGCCTGGTTCCATACCGGGTAGGTAAAGGGGACCGAGTGCTAAATATCTGAATACACACAGACCTGAGATGTTTTCTATGTTCATCATTGTCTGTACTTAACAATCAAAATACGCTTAATACGAGTAGATATGTTATTAAATGCTGAGCTCAGTAGTGTATCATTTAATATTATTGGGGTAATGGAGATCAAGCGCACGCGGACCGGAAGCTGTTCGTTAAGTTTGATAAATTGATAAATGGTCTCGTTCGGGATATAATCAGCTTAATATAATGACAATTAGATCCATTAATTGAGTTCTCAAGGTTTGCAGGTACTTATTCATTATCACATCAGCATTTACCGTTCTACTGCTGGTCATAGGCCTTGCCCAAGGTGATAAACATAGAATGTTAATTAAATTAAATAGATATTAAATGATTATTCGATTACTGTCGTATGAATTATAAATCGTTTAATCGTAATATCGTTTTGTGACATAATGGATCCACTTAACTAATGAATTGTATCACCCTGTTTTGTTGGTTTATTTTTTTTTCAATAGAAAAACAATCAATTAAATATGTTATCAGTTATCAGTTAAGGTCAGGGTATTATTTTTAAAGACTCATAATTCCATAAATCACTTTAAATACTTTTAAATGCTTACACATAACATACCACTTACCATAATACACACTAACGTACCCTCGCACACGCACACGCTCACGCTCACGCTAACGCTCACGCGCACGCACACGCACACGCGCACGCACTCGTATACGCATATACACACGCACAGGCACTCGGTCACATACAACATCTATGAAAATACTAAATCTAAACAAAATTAAATGGAAAACTATATTTACTAAAATAACAGCCGTATTACCGATGACCCGTACCGGACATGATCGGCAATATATTCGTCCTTCATGTCAGTAACCTCACCCGTGGACCCGAGTAATCACTAACTTTTGACTTTGCCGTTAACGTCGACAGAGGGTGTTCCGATGAGGTCATTTATCGTTACTTGACCCAATCTTTGACTGTCACTGACTTAATACTGCCCATACTATTCAAAGAAATTGACTTACATGGTGTAAATTTAGGCATTGATATGGCTTGAATGTTTTCTAATATTTTTACATTAATCTACATACATTTAAGATATTATTAATATTATATCGTCAGGGTAGGTCCCTCATTGGGTAAGTAAAAAGCAACGAGTGCCAAATATTTCTCCCCTTAAAGATCTGTCATGTTTCTTTTACATTCATCACTTCTCTTTATCTAAGCAAACTGATTTCGGGGACTGGTGACTTTTGCCTGCCAATATCTCACCTATTTGGTGTAGATAAATAATTAAAACTGTTATCATCAAACCTATATCTTGTTGTCTATGTTAGACTTTGTTAAGTAAGTATAAAACGATAAAAGTGAGTAAAATAGCTTTTCTCATTGTATTATATGTTTTGAATATTCGAAATTAAATTATATTTAAATACATATCTATATATATACATTCCGAGAAAGCCCGAGATGAATGATGAATGATTGGGAATGTACAGTTTCGACTCTGGCAATTTTGCCAACACCTGTTATACAAGAGTAGCCAGGTCTTGTTACCGAGAAATGGTTCATAACGAAGAACAGTTAGCCGGATACATTTGTTTGACTGAGAACATCTACACAATTATTTATGAACAGTTTTACTCGCTGACCGAACTGTAACATATTGTTATCATATTACAACGATAACATAGATCTGTTATAATATCTTAACAGAGATAAAATGTTTGATGAATATGAACCCATTTCATGTCGAGAAGAGACCCGTGTCCAACAATGGAAGGGCAAAGGTTTGATGATGATTACAACGACATATTCGTTACGATCGGACGCTGAGTATTAATATTGTTATAAACCCATACAATTACAGCATAAGATCCCATTCTCGCCGTAAGTAAGAATTCCCTCATTCGCTTCGGCAGCTTCTTAGGCAACCATGTAATGTAAATCTTTACACGAAGCCTGTAAGAAAATTCGTGACACAATATCGATGACAGTGTTGTTAGGAGATAAACGTATTGGGAAAAAAAATGGAAACGGTTACAAACGAAATATTGGTTTCCATATTCGGGATGAGGGAAACAGAAGTCTCCGATACCGGAACGCGTGTATATAAAGACAACGACGACTTTAGAAGTACGTCAGGTCTGTTAGAATACAGATTTATGGCACTCGGTGCTCTTTACCTACTTTGTAAGGGACCTGGCGTGATGGTACAATAATATTGGTGAACGAAATACCCTTTGCTTAATATAACCAGTCGCTATTTGGCCTTGATTGGGCACGAAATCCTACTAATTTGACTATTAAAATATGCGGTTTCAATTTCGCGCAACTAACTGCTAAAGTACTAATCATAATTTTTCAGCCGTCGCTTTGTCCATGCTAATCGCAATATTGGCACAAAAGGGTAATGGTTTAATGGAAAGGTAGAGGCATTCATCGAGCGGCTACACAATGGCTTTGTTTTAACACAATACTTCTAAGCATTCTGAGGAATTGGATAAATTTGCTTTTTATTATACACGGTAATAAAATTAATTAAATGTTTTTAATCTTAGCTTTGCATGCAGTTGTTTTGTGCATGAAAAATCGCATTACATCAGTACGGTGTTTCCCCGAAGGGGTAGACAGTGGAGTGTAGGACTGAAATAAAAAAGCACATTGTTTATAATATGATTTGGCTGCGTATGCTTAGTAGGTAAAACTTTCGCTTCCCGTTCTTGGGGTTTGAGTTCTCGATAAGCATATCTTACTTTAGTCACGTGACTTTTTAAGATTACATGTCCCTGGCCTTAATGCAAAGATAAACATTACGACTAACCTTGTACGATTTTAGAGACTTTTACAATATTCTGTTACGCTTGTGAAGTCCGCCAACCCGCACTTGGCTTGCATGGTGGGCTCAACCATTCTGATTTTGCGATTCTGATCCTGGCCCATGTCCAATGTTAGAGCGGCAAATGGATTTGGTGATGGTTATGTTGATGATTTTGTTATTCAGGGGTTTCGATCGATCTGAATTTATTACATTATGAAGTGTTACATTTAAAAAAATATATATCTTGCTCTCTGCCTACCCCAGAATGGATCTGGCAGTACGATACAATAACCATAAACTTCAACTCGCTTTACCCATCCAACTAATTTAACCACTACCGCTTAACATTGATGCCAAACGACGATCTATATTAAATGTATTAATCGACATTTACGGTATGACCGATTTAGTAGATTATAAATATATTAGCCGATCACCCCGAGGTAATGGATATAAATTTAGGACACTCCGGGCGCTCGAGCGCTGCACTTGAAACAAGATGGCTGAACGACGAAATGAACTTTCAAACCGTTTCGAATTTCAGCAAATAAATTCAGCTTAAAAGTCTTCAGTATCTCCGACGAGATGCCCGTTGTTTCAATCCTTTTATAAAAAAATATACTCGTGTCGTACACTTGTGCATTGTTTGTGCGAATTACTCTGTCTTACACAGTGCTCAAAGATTCAACGTCTTGATAATCAAAAAAGTACGCCACAGAGTCAAATACTAAAACTAGAAACTAAATAATTCAAAAGAATATTTATGTACTACAGGCTAATGATCGCATTAAAGTAACTTTTACAATATGAAAGAAATAATCATACAAATGTTTATATATGTATAAATACATATGTGCGTGTATGTGTGTCTGTATGTACGTGAGTACATATGTATCCTATGTAAGTTATTCTCGCAACTTGGTTCGTGTAGACGTCAGCATAATCTTAAGACAATCATAAAACAATCAACTAATAAAACTGAATGACGAACAACTCATAAACTCAGCACTATTGTACTCTCAAGAAATACAATCAATTAGCATTAACACTTAAACGCAACCAAATATAATTATATGACGACTTAATTATAACAATAATTATCAATTTATGCGCAGTAACTACTATTTATTTGTTTACATACGGCTTCTTATATTAGAGATGAATGCTACAGTCAAATCTTATTACTGTTCACAATACGCATAACACAATAGCAAAAATAGAAAACGTGTACCTATATGCATATTTCAATATTATAATATGGGGCGAATTGTTTTGTTGAAACTTTGCTGATTTAAGCTGCTGAATTTAAATTTGCTGCTGCTGAAATTAAATTTTACTGCCAAACCGTGATGCGTGGGTATGCTCAAAAATATAGTCAAATTGTTACAACACGAAACATTAAGAACCGTTTCTATGAAGCTACTTATTGCTTGCTTATATTAAAACCATCTACAACGTTTCTTACCAAGCGTTCACATTTGCTAGTCTAACAGTCTTCACATTAATCGTATGTTTATAACTGAAGCTTGGCTATTGCCCTCACTCAGCTCCTGAATATTAGTCAACCCGTTATTCTTGTAACCTCAGCTGACCTCTGCCCTTTTAATTTAAACCTCAATATAAAATTTTATGTTCCAATGTAGAAGTGAAACTTGCTATTTTTAACTTCGGTTCTCTTGCGTGTTTGGTAAATCATATCATCATAATTGACGTATAGACAGGCCGTTGGATAAGAAGAAATTTACGCGTATCTTGGTTTTAACATCGAACCTGCTACCGCTGTTGTTTTAGCATTGAATTTTGTGAAAACTGTTTTACCATCACCGACAACTTCATTAGGAAATGACAGTCCGCTTCTGGACGTACTCGTAGGTTGATTTTAGAATTCACTTCTTTATTAAATCGTGTCATCATCAACAACCACATCATCAGGGAATGTAAGTTCACTTCTGGACAAAGGACCTTCTTTAAGGAAAGCCACGACCTTATTCTTAGCTTGCCGTATCCAGCTTTAGTTTGCTATTAATTGTTAATTTACTATAACGCCACAACACTTATGTGGAAAAGCGTTTTCATTTATGTGCCACATTATATTTAAATTAAAACAACTATTTTTCAGATATGCATGTAACACTATAAGAAAAATAGGTACATATTTCGTTTGGCCGTTATCAAAAAATTGTTATTATTGGAATATAACATAAGTACCAGTTTGTCTTGAAGGTCCGTCGGTAATCGCCGTCGCGCGCGTGTTAACGTCGGTTCATGGCTATGATATTTCCGAAAATTACATGGGAATATGTTCTTTATTGCTTTGTTATTGTACTGTAGTCAAAGTTCCATCACAACGTTTAGAGAAAATCGTACTCAACACGCTATGCTTCGCCTTGAAACTTGACTTAACCTACAGCCATCAATATTTCTTATCACACTTAATTTGCTGTCTTTTTAGGTTTTATCATATAATCATATCTCAAATGTAAGAATTGTTTGCTGCGACTATTATTCGAGTGGACTTTGTATCTGGATGTTAAGTTGATATTTGTAGTCAGTATTAAGCTAATTTAATTTAAATCAAGTCTTTATTTGCCATTAAATTTAGTACAAATAAAAGATATTTATTAGAATGGTCTTATTACTTCACATAACGTTAGTAACTTTCGCTATATCTAAATTCCCATTCTCCAAATAAATAAATCAGCCTCGTGGCTCGCTCAGTTCAT
>DWEE01002338.1:0-11732 GCA_018245755.1 Parelbella macleannani
TATGTCCAGCAGAGGACGAGAGTAGGCCGATGATGAAGCCAATGATGATGATTGAATAGAATGTCAAATATTTATCTATTGGTATATAAAGGATAGATAAATACGTATATAGTTAGGTACAGAAACAAATATGTAGACATAAGCATGCAGGGTTTTTGCTACTTAAATATATTTGAACTACTATTAACATAACTATTACCATCTGGCCTTTTTTTACGTCACCCTACGAAAATGACTAAGAATATTACTAAACTTTTATGCATATTTGTTCCTTAGATGCAAATTAATTTAACGGTGTATATATCCTATATTCCAACAGTGAAATGATGAAATGGTTGAACATTTTTATTTTTATATATTCTTATATTATATAATTTCGTGAATACTCCCGAAGTTTTGACGTACAACTTCTCATGCTCAACACACTCGATTGATTTCACATACGACTCTTAAAAAGCTGAACTATTGAACTCTTTGTAAGGAACACTTGTAAAAATGGCTCATATTATATTTTATTGTGTGGCATTATTTTTAAAAGAATCCACGTGATTCATGCGATGCGATAGAAAGTTTCGAGGTAAGTATCACGAAACGAGTCTGGCCAAAAATAAACCTATTCATTCTACTTTTTGCATTCATGAAGCGAAATGTAGATTTCAAAACACTCTTTTTAGTATTTAGAATTAACCGACCGCGACGGCGTACAATTTACATGTACACATGTAACTGTTGGACACCCTTATTTCTTATACCGGTGAAGAGTAAAACGGTTTCTTTGTTTGAAAATTATACCAAGTGGTACGTGTAAGACAATAAGTTACAATAGATTAAAAAGTATGACAGATGGAACAAAGTAAAGAACAAAGGTAAGAACAATAGGCGGTCTTATCGTTAAAAGAGCGATGTTTTCCAGAAGTATTGTTACGACATATGGCATTTTTTTCCGTTAAGGCATTTTTTTGTTTGTATAAAGATATTGACTGCTTCATTGGTGCAGTGGTTGGAAGCGCGAATACTGATCGAGAGGTCCCAGGTTCGATTCACGAGTTAGTGGATTCTTCTATTTCTAAATTAGCTTTTCCAGTGGAAATTTGTCGTACTGGCTCCGAGTCTAGATCTTTGCCCGGTGTATAGCAATAGGCTTAGCATTAGAACGTAAGCATAACTGGTAAAACGTTTTCAATACTTCGTAAACATATTTAAACGTAAAGATATTTGTACAACAGAAAAATTATAAAACATCCAAAGTATATAAATACTACAGTAAATACACTAACCCTATGGCAATTGACGCTACACAACGCTTAGAAAATCCATAGAGATACAAGAAAAACGTGACAAGACTTAGGTCCGGAAGCAGTGCACTTCCGGTACAACATTTTCTCAAATTGGAAAATGTGAAAGTTAGGTTGTTATCGCACCCCGTGGGGAGAAACTTTTTAATGCCGCTTTTAGAATTGCACCGATAAGTTTTACCGACTCCCCCAAGTGTGGCGGAGAATTTAAAAATGTTTCCGGAAAACATTAACATTGAGCAAATCTGATGGCAATTTCTTTTAACTAAATGACCTCTATAAATGTCGAATGACATATCGCTGGCCGGTATTAAGTTTACATTACATGTAATATTATTACCAGGCCTAACAAATGTAATCCGTTTTTGTCTTCGGACATCGATAAAAGAGTAAACAATTATGTGTACAAACAAATATATTTTATATATAATACATAAAGCTAAAGAGAAAGAAGTAGGTATTGAAAATGTACCATTGTGTTCAATTATGATTATAAACTAATAATAAAATATTAATAAAAGTCGTAGTAATTGATAAAAACTTAAACCAAACCTTAAACTTGAAGCTTAAACTAAACCTTAAACTTAAACCAAAAATAACTTAAAGTTTACAAATAAATATATCGGTCCAAGCGTTTATGTTATTTATTTATCTGTATTGTTAATTTTATCTTGTGTTATTTCAAAAGTGGAAATTATCGAATTTCAAGACCAACAAGTTCCTCAATCAGTTCTACGTTAATAGAACCGTGTCTGCAATTATAGGTTTTAAATGAAACTGAGACAAGCATTGTGATTTTTAATTAAACGTGTCGTTATATTTTTTAACTGCAAGTCTTTCTGTTCGCTTAACATTAATAAAGTCTCTTTGTGATATTTAACTGCGGGCCGTTTAATTTTCTTGAAAGGACTTGTCCTGATTTTAAATTACGTTCAGTGAGGTATATTTCGGATTCGTGTGAGGTCCTTGCCAATTCTACGTCTGTTTCCATTGAGGATACAGTGTGGAATACGTGCCAGCTATTTTAGGAGACCAAGAAAAGAAGACTGGCCCGGATCAACATGTTGAAGGCAAAAGACATTTATACAATAGCATATTAGACAGTTTGAGATATTTCTTTAATTAGGTATACGATTACTGGGTACGATAGCCTGCTTCTTGACTGTATATTTCTGTACATAGTTATGTACATACTGAAAGAAGAAATAGAGAAGAGGGGAAAGAATATTCGTTTAAATTATGTATATTTTGTCCTTTTCATATCTATTAGGACTCTGTAATATTCATCAAAATATTAAGTTCATAATGAAATAACCTTGCCAGCTGCACGGAATATATTTTTGCAATGCTCTTTGCAGGTTTTTCGCATTTTTACTGAACATAAATTTGAAAGGAGTTAAACACATTCACGTGGCCTCGCGTTGATATTTATGAGCGCCGAAAACGAGTCATGATTTGAGTTATTAGCAGAATACCGCGTCAGTCTTTTTTGAGTGGAATAAATGGGCTTACCCTGATGTTACTTGTTAACAAAATTCGCGAGCACCTGAAAATGTTTCGTGTGTTTGTATATACATATACATATATGTACATACATATATTTATTGTACTCTGTTAAACACGTTGAATTCTGGCGACGACCCCATTAGAGTTTTATCATTAAGTAGTATTTTTGTGGTACTTAAAGCTTTAGTCATCTATGGTCGAATGAATGAAAGGAAAAATAAATGAAAAATTTAACAAAGTGTTATTTTTTTAAATATTGACATGCTTTTTTTAAATAAAACATTGTTAACGAATTGCAACGCTGTTTTAAACCGCTGTCCTGACGCAATACTGTTTTACGATAGGCAATAAAACTGACCTTACGATTTAGTGTAGGAAATAGACTCAGTAAAACGGTACAAAGTTATGTTAAACAAACATACCTTTGTATATAGTATGTTTCATTTATGTTAAATCAAATTAAAATTCAAATTCAAATGCTTGTATTCATTATAAGGTATATATACATACACTCAATGAAAGTCGCCTATATATTAATCCTATATATTCATCCAAATTAAATTAATTCTATGTATTAATAATAATTATAACATTACAAGTAGTGAGATTTATTTGCATTGTACGAAAGGGCACAGACAATAATAATTGCAGTAAGTCGTTTTAAATATGTTAATAATTATTTAGTTTTCGTTGTCAGAGGCTGGGAGCTACTCATAACTCTACAGACCTGTGGTCTCTAGCAGAGCTATGTAGTTTAAAACAATGCAATTCTTATGTCCTGGCATTTATGAATAGTTTTATTTAGCGACCTTTATGTTCTATTGTTTTTATACTCTACCATCGTGTTAAAGATAAGTCTTAACAAGTCGTAGAATTGTCTTTTAGAACGACGAGAAAATCTTTATTCATTCATGGTTAGTGTCAAAACAAAACGACGGGTGATCGATCTTCTTAATATGAAAATCTATATCACTTGAATTTCAAAGACAATCCTAGAACTGATTTTAATTTCAAATTTTATATGAAAATCGTTAAAGTAAGACTTACTTAGTTAAAACATTTTTCACTTATAATTTATTCACCCTCTGAACAACGCGTTGAAGTAAACTTTGTATAAGCGAACACAAACATAATGTTGCCTAAGCAAACAAGCCGAAGATGTATGTTTTATGAACTCAATTTTATTTCGCCGAATTGCACTGTTCCACGGTCGACATGTCTGACGGAGTGGAAGATGCTGGAGATGAGCGGATATTTTTGGCTAATCAGTGAACAATGTATTAAATCGTAAATACACGATCTTGTTCATGTGGATCACATAAATAACAGTTTCAATTGGCATACAAACAAGTGACAGAATTGTTTCTAGTACCTACGTTGTTTTGCAATCACAAAACTTCTGTGGACTTTGCTTGGTAACCACTTATGATGGAATTTAATTATGTATCAGCTAACTCACGTAGGTTTTTTCCTGATTGTTCGATTATTTTTGGATTTGTCTGAAGTCCCTTTTAATAATCTCCTGCTGATCACAGCAAGGCCTTATGGAGATTTAAAATATCATTTAATATAACGAAAATACTGAGATTAATAATTATTGATGCCATGATTAATAATGAAATTAAAAAGCGGTAATATACTCAGTGTTACCGCTATATTTGGATATATTCGTAGCTTTTGGTAACCTTTACGCCCGATATTTTATCTAATTTACCAAATTAATGTAATCAACAATATTGATTATATTACAGTGATAAAATCGAATTTTTGGACTACAATCACTATTTAATATTTATTTATTTATTCTTCGTTGTTCACCATAGCAGGCATTACAAAATGTTTTATGCCCGTTGGCATTTACCATCAGTCAATCTCTTGAGCATTCAAAAAAAATAAAAAATGACAGATGCTAAAGAAAAAAAAATGCTTAATTGCTGTCTATGGTTTACTCATGGATTCGCGTCTCGTTATTCATTAGTTGTGCTGAAAGTCCCTTATTCTGATCCCTCTTTAACGAACTTGACCCACTGGCCTATAACGTTCGTTTATTTGGCCAGTACTGGTTTTTATCGTGTTCCCATTTCGAATTTTGTTTTAACAACCGACGTCACACGTATTGACGGTACGAGTAGAGTCCGAATACTGATGTCATGAGTATTTTTGGTACAAATAAATAAATGATGAATTATTTAACGAGCATCTGTACTTTATGAATAGCATAAATTATGTTTTAATTTTTGTAAAACCTGTAACAACTACATTTGTTACAAAATTAATGTTTAATATTGTATAATATAGTATATAATCACCAAGCCTTATATTAGCGTCTTTAAATATAGCGTAGTGTTCATCATAACGGATGCAATTAGACAATGGAATAGAAAATGAAATTTAAAGGCGTCTCCGCTCCTTCTTGGCTTCAGGTGTAACGAGGAGTCTTGAATTAAAATGCACTTAAGCTCACCTGCTTCTCGACTGTGTTATGCAAATAACGAGAAAGTGCAAAGTCAAGATTCAGCCTCTAAATATAACGAGACTGGAGAGTGTAATTGCATAGTTGGTACTCGGAGGGTGAACTCGGGAGAATGCACTTTTAATATAACACAACGACCTAGGGTTGTGACACTGAAATTTATTAATATCATTTAAATAATTGTGTAATACTTCACAGTTCAACATAATACTAATTTTAATGTTATACTTTATATTAAATAGCCCTAGTTTGTTTCATATATAATAATTAACCAACAAATAAGATTTTCAAATCTCTATGAACCTGATATCGGGACAACGAAAACCACAATACAATATATATACATATAATATCGTATCGTATCGTATCTTATGAAAATAACCGCGGCTTGCTTTTCTGTACTTGTTTGCACTCATCTCTCAGATGGTATTTCACCCCTACCCGAAGTAGGTCAGGTCGGAGATAAAAATCCAACGTCCATTTCACTCCTCCTGTGTATGCACAATAATTTATTATTATTATCATCGTGTACTATAAAACATGGCTGTATAAATAAAAACAAACGCTGTTCGACGTAAGCAGAAAGTGATTTATTGTACACTCGATATTTTGAATGTTTGTTTATTTTCTCGTATATCATATTACGAAGTAAAAACTTTGTAAATACAGCCGAGTCTCGCAACTTTAAATATCAAAAATTGTGAGATCCATATAGTCGAATTATTTTGATCACGCGGCTAAAACCCCTGGCAGCAGTGCTCTGCCACTCCTACCCAGCATGCTCAAAGTGGAGATTATGGCCAACACCTCTCAGAAAAGGTTTATGTTCACTAGTGGCTTTAGGCAGGTTAATGATTATTGTAACCGCTACTTTTAGTATCGCAAGTTAGTATGAGAGTCGTTACTAACAGTTAGTATGAGCCTGATGATCATCTGTAGTATACACGCAGACCGGTAACTGGGCCCGTCAGACAGAAACACAGATTGGTAAAAGAATACCTCCTTTATAGTGGAATAAAATCTAACGATGATACTTCCTAGGGTGAGCCTGGCACATGGTCTACCACCTATTTAACACTAATAAAAAAAATTTTGTCCACGCAATAACTAAATTTATAACGAAAAAAAAGTAACATCACGCCTGTAATTTGTAGTACATTCCCACGTTTCACCAGTTACGTTTAAGTCCCATGGAATAGGTGGGGAGCCTATGACATATGCTGGGCAAAATTCCGTACTTCGAATCACTACAAAAAATTCTAAATTAGAAAAATTATATAGTACCCGAATCGGGATTTGATCTCAGGACCCCGATTGGCAGTCGCGCTTACAACCACTCGACCAACGAGGCACTCCTAATTTATATTGCATAACAACTTAATTTATATTGCATATAATTCACCCGTAACATTGTTCCCGATCTTACCCCTATCCCGTGGTGTCTTCGAGTTTAATTCTTGCCGTTATCACAAAAGTTATGTCTGTTTCGTCTTTATTTATGTCCCCTTTTGCCTGAAAATAAAATAAGTTTTCCTACAAATTTTCGTCTCTTATTTTATTCCTTTTAGGGTGGAAGTTCCGAAACGACACCAGACGGTTGATAAACTTCAACATGTGTAATATAGATTCTTCCTGTGTGGGAACCTAATCCCAATTCCCAAATCAGGGGTCAAGGTCATAAACCACTAGACTGCATAGGTCAGTCATAAATCTATCTCAGTTTACGTTCCATTTCAAATTCACATTAGGTAACTTTGAGTATATTTACATAATAATTTAACTTTTATTTGCTGTTGGCCTACTCCAGAATATAGCCGGCGGAAAGATATGTGTATATAATTTAATTGTATAAAATTTGAATACAGTTTCAAATTAAGTACATTTCAGTCACCATAGAGGAATTGATAAGTAAAAATGATGGCATGATAATCATTGGTCAATACTCAGTCTAGACATTGCCACAGCAGAGTAGCGATCAATATAGCACGTTCAAGTAATGTTAACGCTGCGCTTAAGAAAATCTCTATCATCTCAGAAAGGTAGCTTTCTATGACTTGCACGTGAGGTATATAAGGTTGCATTTAAGCTACATTGTCGAGGACTCCCAGGAGGGGCGTTAGTGCAAATTTTATGTGGTGGAAATTTTATGTAGTACCACGCAGCGTGGCGATAAAACTTTTAAAATGATATCGTATCTAATAAAACCTCTCACAGACTGTATTGAAAGCTTCTGATACATAGTTAAAAATGCTATTATATCTACAGTTATGTATATCAATACACCCAGTGATAGACAATTGTTTGAAATTTAGTATTTTACTCCGGGGACTGAATTTTTATTGACCAGGCTGTACCTCCTACATTTTCAGTATCACCCTGAGTGGACTGATATAGAACGTCTTTAAGTACTAAGTCCGCCCTTCGTATGCTTACTTCAGAGTAGGAATAAGGAATAAATAATTAAGTTTTAGAAAATATAATACGTGATGTTAAATTAATGTGACTCTCGCTGCAATAGTGAAGGAAATGATCGTGATAAAAATCTGCACGTTTAACACTTGCATAAATTATTTTCTGTCTCCTAAGTCTCCCAAATCAGAATGGACGAAACTCGTATATTATGGCTTTAGATATTCTAGTTCCTTAGAAAGAAATGAAGTGTCTAAGAAAATGTCTCTAACTTCGTTTTTTTGTATCAACCCTAAACCCCTACCATTGCTTAAAGCGTTACTGCGCAGAATGTTTTTAACGGCTCAATGGTGTAATGTTTGGATATTTTCATAAATATAACTCACAATATCGTGTCGCTTAAAGTAAGCAGCTTCAGCGAAGACGGATTCGTCGTATAGTACAATAACCGTATGTAATATCCAACACCCACTTAAAGAGGAGCCAGATACAAAGTGTGCGCTGAACCGACACATCCGGCATTGATCGAGCGTCTCATATATCTGTATAAAACTCAAACTAATATATACCTTTCTATGCTATGTCAACATGACAAAATTCATATTAAAATATCATCTATTTCAAGATGTGCCTTGATTGTCATACGAAGGTTTTATCGATTCGTGTCCATTCATGTTGTTATTTCCTTTTCGATAGGACGTACAACATAGCTGTAAAAACGTTTGAGTACTATACCCCTCTGCTCAACCCTTTGGAAAATCTTGACTTGATGTTATATATCTATGTATAGAAACCACCGTAAATTCTAGAACGTTATTGCCGTGATATTGCATCTTATGTTGGTAATCACAGAATCAATCCTCATTTTTTGGTATTACGCGTTATAAATGATTCATTCCGCTCAGAAACATCAATGGGATGGGGTAACGAATTCATAAGCTTGGGGAGATTATTTCATATGGACCGTGAGTAGAAAGCCGGAAAAGAACGCCCTTTGAAGCTTAGCTGATTGTTTACGGTGTACCACACAGCCCTTTGTGTTACGTAACCCACTTGGATGCTCGTATCATTAGAAACTAGTGAATTATTGGAGGGTAATAGAAACACTCTCACAGTCGAAAGCAAGTCTTTTTAGATCGTTCCGTTCAGATCTTTCCGTTTCAGATGATAAGGTTAAGAATACGATTGTTCGTATTATTCTTTTAATATGAGTCTTTTTAGCTCTTGGATCTAGGGAGAGTCTTTTTATATCTTTTACCCAGTCCAAAGCTTTTCTATGTATTTCAGTTGATTAAGTTAGTTAGTGCCCGGTGTATGGCAATAGGCTCACCACCTATTCCATGTTTCTAGTGTTTATAATAAATAGCCACGTCAGTATATTGTACCTAACATCACGTCTGTAATCCCTGTAGGGGTAGGCATAGGAGTGTAGTACACTCCGATTGTAGTCATTTATATAGTATTTATATATATATGAATAATTCAAATAATAATTATAATCCGTCAGATGTATGTACATCTAACGGATAGCAGGAACTGTAAAGTATATTCAACTTCAGCGAACATACCGTATAAAAGTACAGAATTCGATCATGATACAGAGTATACTAAAGTAAAGCTAGGAAACTATATTCCAAATAATCTATGATCATATATCTACCGGCTTAATTCACGTATGTTTTTCGGAATAGCCCGACTAGTTAAGCCGGTACATATACATATATATGTATAAGCACTTATATTAAATAGTAAAATACATCATCTATAGTATAAAAATTGAACCCCCGCTTTAATTCATCTGGACCGGACCTCGATGACTGAGGATAGCAATTTTCCGGGACCATACACTTCGCGGCTCTCACAGGAGATATAATGGGGTACGCCATAGCGTTCCTCTTTCACTTGGATACGTGCTTCCTTAGATTATTAGTTTTTCCCATATTCCCTTATACATACGTCGTAAGTTTTTACTGATTTCGGGAATCACGTACCATGTTCAACGTAAAAAGGAAGCATAAGATACAATACACATAATCAATTTCCATCCTAATGCTTTTTGTTGGGTAATATTATTCAATACTTTTGATTTCGTTTCTGTTAAAATGTTTGATATCTGTGACCCGAATGGAATTATTTTTACCTCGGGCTGTTGCGTTAACTATTCATTGGAATCTATTAAATTAAGAAATAATTGGATGATGTTGATGCATAAATATATAAATTATTAATGATTATATAATTCATGAATACAAACTATTTTCAATAATTTCGATTCGACCAATTTACCTTTGGTAAAAGATTGAAAAACCTCGCGATATCTCGCCCTCGAGTGATCGATGATTATTGTCAGGTATCTGTTCGGCGATTTAATGCCAAATCCCTGAAATTAAACGGTTTTAACGTTTAAGGAAAGAGGGCAGTTATCGTTTATCAAGTGTTCAAGGATGATTAGGCAGAGTTTATGCACTGTTGAATTATTATCGCTCGTTTCGCCAACATCCTTGGGTTAAACGTTTTATGTTTTGGCTAACGACGTCTACGATACCGTTGTTGCTGTAACGAGTGGAAAATAATTTTATTTTAATTGTTTGACGTTAGAAAAATTTTTAGAAAGTAATTTTGGTTAGTGATTCCTAAAGAAAGCAAGGCTACAACTAACCATTAAGAAATATCTTAAAGTGTTGTTTGATTCTACAGGCTGTACGATATATTTTATATAAAATATACATAAACTTAGTGCAGAAAAAGAAAAAAAAGTGTAGATAACCAGTTAAAGAATATATGCTAAAGTTTCTTTTTCTTAAGTATCAAAAGTAAGAAAAAAAACCAATTTCAATATTTTCTTGTTAATTAAAATGCTTTTTTTGTCTCAACTCATACTCTTGTAGTCCTTGAAACGCTCCCAAGTTCTGTCTCCGTGAAAAAAAACATTGTATAAAACCTTTGTACATTAAAACGATGCCTCAAAAAATGTTGAGGTAGAATGACGATAGTATAAATTGGAGAGAAAACAAAGTATCCCTTAAAAAATTTCTTCAATCCCGCTTCTTTACGATCGTGCAATCTTAAAGTGTTTAAGATTTACAGACTCCTTCCGCCGCCAAAAAGTAAAACGGAACGTAACTGAATTACATTTATGTATGTCATAAAGCATTCGAGTAATCGCTTGAAAAGAATTTAAAAGTGCACAATACGTTAGTATCCGTTTGTTGTGGAACTTTCTACATATTGTGAATCATTTCAGTGTTACTACATGTTTGTTTATTGTGTTGTAGTTTTATGTGTATACTAAAATCGTAGTTGAACTTTAAAATACTGTCCGATATCTGTCTCGTGATATTGTGTCTCTGCCTACCGGATCCTTCTAAACGCGGTAATAATTATAGACTCTAAAACATAAAGAAAACAGAATAATACCAGGTCATAAAATCTAAAGACAATGCAGCTTGACCGATACAACAGGTGATTTCATTCTCAAATTAAAAAATGCACAGAAGTTTGTGACATCTTTAAAACTTCTTCTCCAATTGCTTCTTTGTAATATGTATAATACAAGCACTTTTAATGCTATCAGGATTTTCAACATCAGTGCAATTCTTGCGTTTTGTTATTTTTCACTAACTCACCCTCGTAGTAGATGAAACACGTCCCTCGGGTGGGTCGTAACAAGAACATCTTCAACGGGGATATCCCGCGCCGAGCGAACAGTTTTATTCGCGCAATTGATTTTTAGAGATGAAATAGATTGCTTTGCTGACGGTACCGAAATACACTGAAAGCTCTATGGTATGATTTATTTGCGTCGGGCTTTAGTAACAATAAGTAAAGGCTGTCATAGACTAACCTATAATATATTGTAGTACGATATTACGATATATTACAATATTTTTTCGATAGTTAGTCCCCAGTGACCGCACACGTAGCTGAAACATGTGAATAGATATAGCTAAATATATCTTTGTATCTTTTCTTTTATCTTTTCTTGCGCAGATAATGACCATTAATATATATTACAGCAAAACTATAATACTCATATTACGAGTATACAT
>DWEE01002339.1:0-11731 GCA_018245755.1 Parelbella macleannani
AACATAGTAAAACCGGTGTTGGGTCATTTGTATGATACTATTTTATTCATTTTTGCAGAATCAGATAGGCGATGGCCCAAGTACAACATAATTAATTAATTAAACATACAATTCTATAAGTGAAAATCTTTAATGAACAGTAAACAAATGTGCAGCTACAGTCAAATACACATAGGCACACGGGCCTCTCCGTACAATGTAAAACAATGCGTGCCAATTGAAATCCAATTACAGAGGCACTAATTAATCGAACAATAGACATCGCCCGTGTAATGATCGCTTGATAACTCGGAACATGATCTGCTTACTGCCCACGACCGTGCTCGGTCGCATTCACAGATTTTAATACATTTAAACGATAACTGTTGGATTAGACGTGTTATGGAGTGGAGACCATGCGTTGATAAACGTAGCGTAGGACGCCCTCCAGCCAGGTAGAGTGAAGACATACGCAATGTGCATATCGTCACTCCGCCTGACTGACAGTGGTTGAAGACAAAGACCGGAACATCAGGCTTAGTGGCGATCAGTTAAGTTAGGTTGGGGTAGCCTATTCTCAGCAGTCAACAGGAACAGGGTAATGATAATGATGAACACATTGATACATTCTATACCATTTTGAACGTCCCTTAATAAAACGTTTCATGACGTCATGCAAAAAAAACTGTCTAAAATTCACACAAACAACGGCGTGTTCTCCGTAAGCGTCAACTCTACCGACGTATTTAAATAAATTACATGTGCAATGAACCTTCGCGTCACCTTTTGTCCTCTAAATGTAATTCGCTTCGTATACACGTCTGGTTTTAAACATAAAAACACTAAAATTTTAACGAAAAACGTTGGTATTTTTCATGTCTCAAAAACAGATGTCACGTTTTATAGAGGATAATGTTACGCTGACTCACAGATGTAGACTAATTTATGTTGTGATATCTGATAGAAATCTTAGATCTGCCTTCAAATGTCAATGAAATGAGTGGGCGGTGGATGGTAGCGGCCAAAATTGTACAAAAAACGTGTGGCCATAGTGTCACGTAGACACAACGTTTTGGGACGCGTCGTTAATCCAATTTGTAGAGATTTGTAATTACTCACAATTGTTTTGGTACCGTTTGGGATTAATGTGATGACTTTATCCGTCTGTAGTCCAAAGTATCATGACTCAATCGGCCACACAACAACGTTCACAGCTGTTTGGCCTCAGAAATAGAACTGACAATTGACATTGAATCAGCCGAGTTATTATCTCACTCATTTGAATAACAATGTGTAAAAATATTATGTAAAAGTAATTTCAATTTTAAAGACTTAAACAAACTATTTTGTGTTTTCGTTTGCTGTATTTTTGAACATCATTAATAATAATACTTTCATCCGACGATTAGTTAACTTGGCTGTTGAACCGGGGTCGTGGGCTCGATTTCTATGCAGAACAAAAAAAGTGTGCACGAGCTCGAAAAAGGAATTGAGCAGGAAAAATAAGCACGGGCATCTTGTTATCGTGTTCGGATAAATTATTTATATCGTTATGGATATAGAGACTGCTTTGTCTGGCTACCATTGTAAATGAGTAGCCCAATTTGGGATCAAATGCGAAAAATAACTGTCGGAACACGGACTGTGTAAAAACTAACAACATCCATAAAACCGTCATCGAGTCGGTCCGTAACGATGTGAGCGCGGTGTCGTGTTTCCCGAATATCAGTAATTGGCCCGAGGACATCTCCGCTCTATCATTATGGCAAAAAATGCCACACTCGATTGCGGCATGTTTCTTTGTCGAATAAAATCTGTGGTGTCATTTCGAGATGGTTACCCAATCGGATATTTGTGGCTTGTTCCCTACGTTCGGATACCTATAATTGTGTAAACTAATTATTCTTATTAACTATTATCAATTAGAAGGCATGACAAAAGTCTTATCCAATAGGTACTAGATTCCCATAAGAGCGCCTAGGAGACACTTGTGTTTAGAATGGTCTAATTAGATTTCAACAAGATTTAAAAAACAAACTGCAATATTCTTTGCAATTTAATATGTTTTACATAGCACATAATTAAAAAGCGTCTACTGCAAAGTGTCCTTTCTCATTCACTATGTGTGACATTAAAGATTGCAGGCAAAAATGTCGTATTTAATATACCAACTTGGCGGTTCTCTCCCGAGCGTCCAAATCCCCCAAATCCCCACAAGCGCAAATTGTAAGCTCCGAATCATAACAGATATTTTTTTGTGTGATTTTTTCGTTCAATTCGCATCACTTTGTCACTGGACGCGTCACGCTAGTTTTTCCACACCGAGAATTAATAACCACTTGCGATCGTCGTATTGATATTATACTCGTACCTAGCTTTTTTTCAATAATCTTCCGAAAACTAATCACTGCTATTTGCAGCCTTCCGAGAGTCCGAAACAATTTTTTGTGTGTTTGGCACAACCTACCGTTATTATTCCATAGGTAGAGATTCGCACATATACATTAACACTTGTTTAATAAGGCCGTTGGGCATAAGATACGAACACAACGTATAATAATAAAGCTACGTCCACACTAGCAGCAATTACTAATCCTATTTATGTGTAACTCGTCAGCCGAGTTTACGGAGTGGGGTCAGTCTAAATTAGATTAAGTTGCCTCGCGCTCAACACTCTCGATCTTGCGATCTTTATCGCCGTGAACACTGACTAGATGGCGACGTAAGTGCGCCAGCCCGCGCCGCGTCGTACGAACAAATAAACTTGTAGCTTATTCGAACATTGTACTTAGCGAGTTTTCATAAATTGTGTTCAATTCAGAACAATGGTATGTAAGATGTTCGTGGTTTTGATATTCCTACTGCTGATCAATTTAATATTTTTGCATAATTGATCAACCGTCAGTTCATTGCGAAAATACACTTCAATACAGTTCAATTCAATGAATGACAGTATTTATATAATATATTACATTCTTTAATAAATGGAATAATTATACAGCAGATCTATGCCTTCGAAATTAATATTCGCGGGCACCAATTAACGGCTGACTGTTTCAGAGGTATCAGATGTCTGCGCCTATGTTTTTATATTGATAGTAGAGATGTAATTTTTACGACTTGGCATACATGTAAAACCTGATCTTCACTGTCTAACGTCACATTCCAATAATACAATATAGGAACGGATGTGTACTAGCAAAATTGTGCTCATTTCACACAGCGGACAACTGGAACTAATAAGAAGGCGCAAAAATCGTTGTCCATTAGGCGGCGAATGAAAACTGTCGGGATATTTGACATATCGCGGTGCGATCGCGATCGCGTTTCAAAGCGGGCCGCGCCGGGCCGTTAGCTGCGCCGGTGCGCTGATCGCGCTGATCGCGAGATTAACTGCGATATCGAGTGCGCATTTAATCCGCAGTTGCACTATCCCCAGTTGCCGAGATCGACGACCACTAATAATTTCATATCTCTATGATAACCGCGCGACGTATTTCTATAACGCGTCATAATTACAATCTATAACTTCCCACTTCCAATCTATAAGGAGGATAAACAATAATTAAATGTACGGAATGTTCAAATGTTCTTAACGAAAGACGAGGTTGTTCTATCCTTCAAATTACTCATATGCGCTGTGGCAATCACAAATCTTTTTTAACAGCTTAACATTGAATTTATATTAAGACAAAAAAAAAATTAATGTGAAATTGATGGCCTATTAAAATTAATTATGTAACATCGTCATAAAAATCCTTTTATCGTTCCATTCTTGAACAAAGGTTTCCTCTCAGAAAAAAAAAACGTTAAGGCCCTAGTCAGCCACGCTGGTCCAGTTTGCTAACATTCTCGGATCATTTTAATTTTGTATTATAATAAAGTACATGCAAAAGATAAAATCTTCAAAACATGCACAAAATATAGAGCGCACGAGGCTAAGAGCTGTGGCCGGCGATAATGCAAGAGATGGTATCAACGACCAGCGTAAAGCTATCGAGGAGAGCGCTCCGTGCGATGCGCCGAGCGATTGTTCGGCCGACGTGATTGACGAGCAATTTGCAAGCGATCGCAGCTTTCCTTTGAAGTGAAGTGACTTCATGATAGCGGCCAGCATAATAACATAACTGATAATACTTAAATCGAGTAAGAAAGCTAATTGCTGGGAGAAGGGGCGACGTGCGAGCTGACGGCCGCGTGCAACTCATAGCGCCGTACCCATCAGAAAGCTTCGTGATCTGCCCGTCACGTTGAACGTTTAGGCAATGGTGGCGCTCACTTCATTAGTCAACTAACAGAAACTTTCATATGTCTTGAAGACTGAGGATTGTTAAATTAAAGTTGGGGTCGTTACAGAACAATTCATCCCATAACAAATGAAACGCTATTTGAATGTGGTGAATGCTTCGAGAGATCTAGATGTACTAAACCTAAAACTCATTGAAACCTATGTACAACGAGTACCATGTGCTTTTGATTGGCTCTGTCAGTTTGCTCGTGCAATTGCAACACGAGATAGTAGACATTGCAATACTTGAAGAATAAATTGATCTCACATCAGAAACAAAGTAATTTCAGCTTGCAATAATTGGCAATTTAAAAAACACCTTTTACCATTTCCATACACCAAAGTATATACACTATAAGAAGAATATTATATAACAATGATTGACACAATTATATTTTCAGCAAAAAAACCTACATTGTGGTCGTGGTGGTCGTCAAACCACACTTCTACATCGACAGACAATTATTAAGCACTCACCCTCGTCATTACGAAAATTAGTACATAGTATGTTAGAACTTTCACCCACTGCACGGGTTGCGAACGTCACTCCAAACTTAATAACAGGCTAGTGCGGAGCCACGGGGTTGAGGCTGGCAGTATTTTCTACGCTCATACTTTCATCATCAACAAAACACCTTACTATGCAAAAACACTATGTGTGGTGAATCATGGAGGTTTTGCATACTGTGCTCTTAGAAAGGTAGATACAGGTCATTTATCATGTGGACGGGCGCACGGAGAAACGCGCGCGACAAATCGCTCCGTCAATCAAATGGCTTTTACGGCGACAGCGCGATGATTTAAACAAATCGACCCATCCGCCGACGGCCGCCTCCACCGATGATAGACCAACGGGTCAGCGTCTTTAATAACATTCTAGAACACTGCGATTCGCACAAAAAATTAGCAGAGGGCGTAGCATCAAACAAAGCAGGTGTATTAAGTTCAATTCGCGTTTTAAACAGAAAAACAAGCCTTCAATGTACTGAAAATGTCATTTAGTTTTAATAGCTATTGCAACTTGCCTCAAATATTTTCATAGTGTAGTTGTGGCTGTATTTCTCCAGCTTTCCTTTTGTTGTCACCTGTGACGGTTTAGGAACGCAATTCTATTGGAACGCGAGACACGGACAAAGGCCGCGAGTGGCGTTTAGACAGCGCTTTTGTCGCGGCCGGCACATTGTCCACAACAATGATATTCGTGGGTGACTTCGATCCTTTCAAACATCGACGAGCTTTTAGAACTGTCGCTTGGCTCATTAATAACGAGTAACGGTACGTACACTGACTCTACAAAACTCGTAGACGCTTTATATAAGACTTGACGAGCCGATATACCTACATACATACCCGTAGATAGTAGATTATATCGTTGATCCATTTTAGGGGGATATGGAAACACTTCATTACGTAGCAATACCAAAACAGATTTGTGCATCGTTTGTTTGGTATTGGTGTTATCTCAAATATGTAGCAATTACGACTTATATCCATAGCGGCCCTTCGTGATTTATCAACATCTTGTGTCGTAGAAAAATGCTCCTACTGCGTTTCTCGAGCAAACCGGACCACCAATAACGATATGTTAAGTCAATTAGGGGTCAAATTCCTTGCGTGAGTACATTTTCAAATGTAATTGAGGTGGTGCAGAGGCGACGAGAGTCAATTAACTATTAGAGCAATTGCACTCGGAATATGGGTCGACGGCTCGGTGTGTAGCAGCTCCGCTGAGGGGGGAGGGGTTGTTCCGTCCATCGCTGAATATCTCTTCAAGCCTAGTCGTGTACCGTACTACAGCACAATTTTAGTCAAATATCCCTTTACTAAAGAAATGACTGAAAAAAAGTGCTTAAAAAATTACTTTGAAAGATAATTAAATTCATTGTCCTATTTATTGCATTGTTAAGGTTATGGCAACTTACATATATAAGAGAATAATATAGCAAGATAAAAAAATTTATTGAAAAAACGAAGCAATACTAAATGTGACTCGTAAGTGGCACACGAGGTGAACTGCAGGCGACCAAGGTCGACTACGGCCGGGATGGCGGCTGGCGCTGGGACATGTTGCAGGATGTTGCAACAGAAACGTACCTACTGTGTGAACACAAGGGCAATTTCGTTATATGAAATACTTCAGAACTAACATAGTATCATGCCTGCATTTCCCCAATTTACCGATAAGGTCTATAGGAGGGTATTTAAAAAGTTCATACATTCTCGTGTACAAGTCAACAGATAGACCACCGGTGAATGTCGTAAATATAAATCTCATTTCTTGGCGATATCAATTCATACTTATTCAAATTCCCGTGATCTTCATTCATGTGTCAAAATAACCTACGTTAACAAACACCAGTCCAACGTCAACATTTTGGCTTATTTCTTAACTAAAAACATTTGTACTCGTCAGGAGTGCATGCGGGTTGATATGATTTTGTATTACGGTTCCTATAACCTTATTTTAATAGTCAGACAATGTTAAGTCTCCGACCAATAATTATCTCCAACATGGACAAATGGACTCGTAATCTTGTGTCCAACGGACGCAGTGCGCGCGGCGGGCGGCCGGGCGCAATTATTCAGTCGGATTTGCACTGTACTGCAATTACTGAGACGCAATACGACCGGATCGACTTTCACTGCTAACGCTGCGACCAAATGAAAGTGCAGGAATCATAATAGAAATCGAAAATACGTAATATCTACATCAAAAGGGTGCACTCGCTCTCCAATATCAACTTGAGTAAACTTAGTGTTGTACTGAAACCATTTATTTATTTTATTTTGTTAAGTAAATAAATAAACGAAGTAAACAAACAACGAATAAACAAACGAAGTGCAAATAAAAAAAAAGGAAGTCTGGTATGGTCATGATAAATAAAAATGTGACCTGACAGCACACAACGCTGTGAGCGTCGACCGTACCAATAAGGTAAATATAATTGTAAATATAATTGACACATCGCTACAATTACCATAAGTAGGTACGTAATAAATAAAAATGACCGAATTTCGGTATGACATAATTTTAAAATTATCAAATATTTTTTATGAATATCCTGTGCTAGAAGAAATAAGCAAAAAACCAACACGATGTCGCTCAGAAAAAAACCGGTTTATTGTCCCAGTTGGTGCTAATGAGCTCAATACGAACGAGGCCTGTCCACCAGTTTACGCAAAACCGAATATACGATGAGAGACTTATTTAAACATTACCGGAAGTACTGCATGCGTAAAATTTATAGTATTTAGATACTGAACGCGTAGGTCCCATTAGACAAAAATATAATCAAAAAAGAAATGTCAAAACACCTGCTTCACTAAGTGAACACCTGTAGTAATTTTTGAACATTTCTCGAACCTTCTGTATTATCTACACAAGACTAATGGGATAAGACCATAAGTTCCCAGCTTCAAAAGGTATACACGTTACACACCTATGTACGTTATATACCGAAATCTGACTATCATGCCAACTGTATTCATTTTAATCGGGATTTCTCCAGCAACATCCGGACAGTAGAGAGACGTAGTTTACCGCAAACGTAGGAGCGGAAATAAAGAAATAAAAGAAAATGAGCTGTTCCTTATATGTATGATCCACCAGACCCGTACAGGTTGGCAAGTAAAAGCGATATCATTACTGGCACAGAAATTAAAGGAGAATTGATTGAGAAGTTTCTAAGCCATATTTGAAAGCTAACAGAACGTACACCATAACAGCATATCCAGTCAGATGACCAGTCAAAGAAAACTATAAATAATTTCGAGGTGGACGGCGTGGTAGGGCATTAACTAATATTTAAATTATTTATTAGGATATCTTCTAGCTGTCATATTGGGCTGTGGCTACGCGAGCAGCGCGTAGAACAGTAGGACACGCTTTACTTGGACAAGATCAGTTTCTGATAAAATCGAAGAATAATTGGTAGGCAGGTCTTTCATATGTAATGAAATCAGAACAATTTGCGAACAGTTTTATTTATAAGTCGTTTATATAAAACTAGAGCGTTACTCGTAGCTATATTTTAAGGGGCCTTTTAATGAATTGTACTTTTCAAAAATAAGAAAAGCAAATGTTGGTTTACTAAATATGTGTATATCTTGAGCAATTGCCACTCTGCGAAGTGGAATTTTACCTCCAAACCCAAAGGCAGGTACAGACATTCTGAAGGATTTGTCCTGGGAAGCATCTGTACAAGACATCAAAGAAGTTGAGAAAGAAAATGTCACGACGCGCTGCAATTTCTATGACGGTAAATAACTGCCTCATTGCATGCAATCAAAATAGTTGTCTGTGTGTCAGTCAGTTAGAGCTAATGGCGGTACGTGCGGTCATTATGGCGAAATGAAAACGTCGAAAAAACCGTAATCAAGGCGACTGTGGATGTTTAATGAGAGCCCGCAAAACTTTCTTCAAAAGAAAAAGTCCAAGTGCGAGCGCCTAATATTGTAATAACTGTTTTGCGCACAACCTCGATACATCATTTTGACAGCGCGCATCCAGCTAATAATTGGCTGCCGGTACGTTTGTGAAGCGAGCATTCAATTCCACACCAAGGCAAAAACTGTTCTAGACTGCCTCTCTCTCATTACTTGTTAAATATGCTACCAAATTATTGACACTAAATTTGCGATCGGTTCGTCCTACTGAACGAACATTTTAATGTCTACTTTAATGAAGCCTCGCCCAGATTCAATAGCGAAGTGTCAATATGAGATCTGAAATCGAAACCATTGTATGTAACTATTGAAGGCCAGTGATGAACTTTGTTAATGGCAGTATTGCGCTTCATGTTGTAATGTCACTTCTCCCATAAGTATGTTACATGGATACTGCCAACACTACTACCTTAAATATACTTACAATGATTACAACGTACAATATATTTGTACAACTGATACAAAACACTCACAATAACGCTGTTGGCGCCGCCACGTGACCATCAGTACAACGGACGCAATGCTTACCTGTAAATAAAAGGAAACAAAATAAATAAAAGCCTTAACCACTTGTAGTGAACGTTATAAGGAAAATATGGCGAAATGGTTTGAAAAATGAATTCAGTAGTATATTTGAGTTCGAAGGTGAATAATAGCAAATAAGACAACGGAGGGATCGAAGACCACCGATACGTGTTTGGATTAAACATTACCTTGTCGACATCGCCGTAGCAGCGGCCAAACGTAACACTTACGTCATAGTTGAATTTCATATGGATTTGTCACATATGTGACAATTTTTGAATATCTGAATTAATACTTTTATTTTCTAAACCTAATAATATAGTACTTTTCATCATCATCATCATAGTAATATTCGAAATATTGAATGTTTAAATAGTTAAGACGGATTGTACTCATATAATAAGTAGTATGCCCCGCACCACTGGGCGGGTCACGTGGTCCCGAAACGTGCGACAGAGCCGCCGTCACGGCCGACCGAGCGCCAGCAAGATATTCCGCTTGGTGATTAGCGTCAGAACCTATTATTCTGTGAGAATAACTTTGCTCTGTATGTGCAGGTACAAATGAGCCATAAGTATTTACCTATTAGATATAACACTCGACCTCTAGACTTATTTAACACTTGTTGTTGATAGTGAACCTAACACCAAATGCGTGCTCGTAGCGGCGAAAATAAAGCACGTTAATAATATACTTTACTGATTAGTCTACATCTACGTCGAATAACTAAAAAAATAACGTAGTGTTACAAATCACGTAACGAGGCCGAGACTCTTGTACCTATCGAGGGTAGAACTAACAACGTTCGTTTTGAATTTCATGGATTATATGCAAGAAACCAAATAGATAGCTAGGAACCTTGCAATAATTTGAGATATACATAAAAAAAAGTTTTGAAATTACTTTTGTTAAAGAGGTCGAGGAATCATCCGTGAAAAGAAATAGCTTAGAACGCTTAATCGAAAACATTGACCACCGGCGAGCGTGTACAAGACTGTTTAAGTAAACAGACATCGACGCGGGAATGTGACGGGATACGATTTATTATTACGCCGGATGTGACGTAATGATGAAAACGGTTCGGCAAATGCGTCGAATCGGCGGAACTGCGTGGACTTCATTCGCGGTGTTTATCAGGGCGGCACTATCAGCCCATCTGCGTTAGGACGCCGCTTCCCGTTACACATACACATGTGCACGGTGAAGTCCTGCGCGGACGCGATGCATCACTAATTGCATTTTCCTCGCTACTGTGACCGAGACAAAGCGAGCAAATGCTACAGTAATAGATACTGTAATAAAGCTATCAGTTTGTATTCTTTAACACAGATGTACGTTGATAACAATGCGTTAAACAATTTTCTATAAAGAATAAAGTTACATAAATTATATGCTACTTTCGAAATTATTTAAATATTAACTAATATTATGTGTCCACAACGAAAAGCTAATAATTAATATGTAACGAGACTATAATCAATAAGAAATATGTAATTAAAGCCTTCAATTACATAACCGACATCTATATCAATTTGCATTGTATCTACAAGCTCAAAGTTACGTCATCTAAGTAGTAAGCTGGCTGTATTACTTTTATATTAATTTAGTATAGTTCGTTAGTTTGTATAATTCCATATGAATACTAGAGACAACTTTACACTCTAAGTGTGGCCACGATGCAGATGAGGACAATTTCAATCCAAATAAACATCAACAGTTTCTTTGTAGTTATGCAAAGGTTTTAACGTAAAGAGTTCAATGAAAGTGCTGTTTACTTTGATATGTGATTAGCGGCGACAAGCAGCAGGCAAGTTGTGATACAAAAATAGCTGAACCGCCAGGCGCGGCCGCGGCGACTCCGGCCACGGCTACGCGTGCGTGTTGGCACACGCGGCAGCCTCGCCCGCCACGCGCCCCATTCATTAACCATTATCTCCTCGTGCACACACGGAGCGCGTTCAGCTCATTGATACAAAACACTTCCTGTCACTTGTATGAGTCACATTTAAGCGCCGTCTTGTCATTGTAATTATTTACACATTGACAGGCGAAACTTAGTGGTAATATAATATGAGTAATATAATTTATTTCAAAGAAAGTACCTACATACGAGGTCAAAGTGAAGACGCTACTTAAAAACACCTACACAATACCAATAAGAATCAAAATAAACCGTCAATTCAAATACGAAACTATTTTCGTTATAAAGTACGTACCTACACACGTAAGTCAAGATTAAATCGATTCAAATTATTCGTTTCATTAGCTTTATCCACCAACACCAAACCTGTAGGTAGTAGAGGTATTCAAGACACGCAGGAAACAATAGGAAGTCAGCCACCAACATTCTGAACATAACTTAAGTTTAGGTTTATTAATCGACCCACTAGTCATTCCACTGTTGGAATATGGGTCTCCTTTCATATTGAGAGGGTTAAGGCCATAGTCTGCCACGCTGGTCAAGTGCGGGTTGGCAGACTTCACACACCTCAG
>DWEE01002340.1:0-11729 GCA_018245755.1 Parelbella macleannani
GCATTCATGATGCAAACGTAACGTTACGCTTGTAATCCCCGAAGGAGTAGGCAGAGGTGTGTAGTACACGCCCATATTTCACCAGTTATGCTTACGTCTTACCAAGGAATAGGTGGTAAGCCTGTTGTTGAAAGCTGGCACAGATTCAGACTCCGAGCCGCTTCTAGAAATTTCTACTAAAAAATCTAAGTTAGAAAAATCCTAGGACCTGTGTGGGGAATCGATTCGCAGTCGCAATTCGGTTAGCATTAGCGCTTGCAACCACTCGTTCAACGAAGCAGGCCATGCAGTCGTGCATGATACAAAGTATTGTTTGTAAAGTAACGGGGCAACACTTCCAAATTTTAGTAACAACCCATAGTATCATAAAACGTTGAGAAGGCTCTTTATTACTATATTGGTAACATTATTTAGATTAGGATCCGCGTATGAAATATAAATATTAAGGTTTTTAGTATTAAATACACGCTTTTAGGGTTAAAGTTACATATAGAGCGCAAGGTTATAGAGCGGCCAGCAAAAGAAGTTCTAACACTAAATTTGGTAATCCGTTTGTAACCGTATTTAATTCGATT
Source organism: Parelbella macleannani (assembly GCA_018245755.1). Classification (NCBI taxonomy): domain Eukaryota; kingdom Metazoa; phylum Arthropoda; class Insecta; order Lepidoptera; family Hesperiidae; genus Parelbella; species Parelbella macleannani. The sequence continues at coordinate 576 of DWEE01002340.1, forward strand.
CCACACAATTGTATTCTATATCGATAATAGTATTGCTTCAGTATTCAAATTAATTTACCGTTGACAGAAACAACCCGCAGTATTTTTTGTTTCGATATTATTCTCCTTGTGTAGTAATTTATTAGAACTGTTGGGGCCAAAGTTATGATTTATACTTAGTCGGGCTGCGGTGCGCAAACCAATTTCGACCATATCGAAAATATTTCCGTTCTAAAACTGAGTTAGGAGCGAATTTGCCGACCGATAATATATATTGTTGGTCGCGAAATGAAATTTTTAAAATGTGCTTTTAAATTATTGTACATCGTCTGTACTGAATGAAATTTCAAAAGAAAATCAACGTGTACAGAAAATGAAAAAAATAACTCATAAAGTGTTTTTAATTCGGAAAAATGTTGTGCAGCGCGTACCTACAAAGAATGCCGGCGCATTGACTAGCGCGACCGCTTACGAATATTAAAATTCTACTAGTAAGTTTCCAGCTCAGACGGGTGGAAGTTAAATTTTTGAAGAAAGTACCGAAGAAAATATTGGTTACCATTTAAATTTTATATGGAATTTTGCGATAAAACTTGTTGATAATAATAATCTCGACGTTTAGTTTCAGATATACTTATTTGTTTCAAATGGAAAGTTTACATTGTTTCTTAAAATGGAAATAATTCCTTTCTTATTTATATTTCCTCAGGCTACTCCTTTGGACAATACAGGCATGAAGAGAAAAAAACATTTTATACTGTTTAAAAGATAGGTTTATCCTTACGGTCCTGACATACTTCACCCATATGAATTATTCTCTTCATACATATGTATATATACGCCGATGAGACCTCCGGCTCGCCAAATATCTGAGAAATTGCCAATTAGAAAATAGCAATTGCAACATATAAATTAGAAATGGCCCGGTATATGGTAATAGATATGGTAAATTCATTCCTTATTTTATGGTGGAACGTTAACCATAACTGGTGAATCGTTCGAGTGTACTACACTTCTGTGACTACTCCGTCGTGAAAATACACGGGATTATTGTTCTAAATTAGAAATTCGTCCTTGCGTAAGATCCATTAACGCTGTTGTAAGTGAACATAATTAAAAGAACGAACAGATTGCGGAAGCCATGTAATATTTTACGAGCCTTTTATTATTCTTCTTATCCCACCATCCAGTAGGAAAACAAATATTTTACCACATTACGTAACAACAGGACATCCCATTGTAATATGTTGAGTAATATTATTGAGTGTGTATTTCTATTTCTTATTTCCACTCCCAGAAAAGTGTGTTTCATTTCCATCTGTATTAACCATAAAAATACTCTTTTTAACTGCATTAGTATCAATGACTAAATTTAACAGACTAAGTATGTACGTAATGAGCAAAAAGTAGATAACTGTCTATGTATAAAAATAGTAAATTATTTATGAACAAATATAATTGTATTGGACTGAAACCAGAAAATTCTTTTGTGACGTTTTAACCTCAGTTTTGGTTTGCTTAGCCTTTCCTTAGCTGTACACGAAATTGCCGTACCCCACATAACATTATAAATGGCCATTTAACACGGTGTCATGCAAGTATATAATGCACTTATAGTATAAAAAAAACATTAAAAAGACCTACTCAATCCAACTAGCAAGCAACAGTTTTATTTTTAAAAAAAGTATGAAAATAAAAATGGCGGGCTGATTGCGGAGTCCCAACAAAAGGCGCGAATAAAGACTCTAAAGCATCGGTATCTCTTCACTTTGTCTCGGATTATCCGCCGTCGGAGACTCCGGCCTTTGTAGCGTTAAACCTGCGAGTGTAATCAGTGAGCGCTTAGAGAGAGAGAGAGAGAGCGAGTGAGAATGAGAACGGACAAGTTAAAGTAACTCTCGCTAAAAAGAGAATAGACAAAGTTAATAGACTTTAAGGCGAACTGAAATAAACGTAGATGTACGTCTAGACTGTTAAGATAGAGATATTTGGCGCGGTGCCCTCTGCCTACCCTGTAAAAAATTTGCAGTGACGATATAATAATAAGTAAGAAGAACTATTGTATTTAACCCAATGACAGCTCAGTTGTGCACGATGCGTGTGTTGAAGATGCAGTGTATAGTAGCATAAACTAAACCTTTTGCCTTTTATTTGTGCATGGTGCCCAAAAGCCCATACACGGTGAATGTCGCAGACTATGGTGTTAACAGTTCTCAATCTGATAGCGAGCAGTGGGACTACAAAAGAGTTAATAGTGACGATGTTTTCTATGTCAAAGTGGTAGAATTACGGATTGCCGTGGAGATATACAATGTCATGTCTATATAACAACACATCTTAATTCGTATTGCAAATGTGTACTTACTATAACAATACCGATTTCGTATATATATGATTACGGTATTACGAAGAAATAATCAATATTTTCTCATTTTTGTTGATTATTTTCCTAAATATCTTAATAAAATGTTGGTACAGTTGTATACATTGCCAACCGCAATAAAACATTCTGTTGGTAACAGTACCGGAGTAGTATCGGTTGAATTCGTTATGAGGAACTACTAGAAATAAGTAAATACGAACGGAAGTGGGGCAAAGAGTCGGCTGATTGCGGAAACGGTGTATAAAAGGCGAGGGCGGTAAGCGAGAGGCTGTACATTCGGCTGCCTCGATCGTTATCGCATTTCTTCGGTTTGTCTCATTTCGCCTCTAAATCTAGCGAGAGTACTTCTTATTTCACGCGTCTATTTCCCTGTAGGGGTAGGCAGAGAAGTTACACTTCTGTAGAAAAAATTATTTCATAGAATTCACTTTTTTCTTATTCGTATGATCTTGGCAGAACAGTCGTGGTCAGGCATTTGGAGCAACCAGAACTGTGGCTTCCCATCTTTTTCGGACATGGGCCAGGTGTACGTTTATAGAATCAAGACTGCATAAAATTATTTACATATTTAGATTATGATATGATGAGACAATATGTATGTGTAACCCATATAATCAATGTATACAGTATTCCGGAACAAACATCATGTCTTGTTTTCTCTGAAGGGATTGGCAAAATAGTACAGTACTAGAAGTTTTCGTCAGTTATACGTCCCATGAAATGAGGAGTGAACCTATCGCCATATACCGAACGTAAACCAAGACTAAGAGATACTATAAGAAATCCACGTTAGAAAACCCAATACTATTGTGCCCGACCCGACCGGTGGTAGTTCTTACGTAGTCCGCAAAACCAATCCACTAATGTGTACTGCAGCAGTAGAGATTAAGCTCCAAGCTCGTCTAATTTGCAACCTCTACATAACATAGATCTGAATAGGCGCTACAGAAAACTAAATAAGTTTTCCAGGTACTCGTATATCAATTTTCCGGTACTATGGAATATAATGTTTATTGTACTTTTATTTAAGTTATATATATATATATATATATATATTTCTCCTATATATATTGTACTCCCTGCCCTCTGCCTACTCCGTATGGGATCTGGCGTGAAGATGTGTATGTATTTATTGTTTTTAAAAAAGACACATATTAATAGTACATGTCTACCATGCCTTATAACAAAATCTTTGTTTAAGTAATCATTGCTTAATAGGCAAAGAAGCTAATATATGACGAAGATAATATCTGGAGCAAACAGTTCATATACTGGCTGATGGGGCAATCAGAAATCATTGAAGCCGGCATGCGAGTATGAAAACAGTGACGTATTTAGAAGAAATGTGTCACATTTATGAAGGTACAGATATTTGGTATTCCGTGCTGTCTGCATATCCCGTAAGGCAATATAATAACATTGAACCTCTTACGTATAAAACAATCTGTTTCCCAATGATACTATATAACGTTATTAGTAAGCAAAGACAAAATAATATGGAAGGACGCTTTAAAATGCAATACTTAACGTGTTTGTTAAGTTCAAAAGTGCGTCAATCTTCCCGCCAGAGTGGTGTTAGGTGTGAATTTAAGATGGAATTTAATTAATTTCAACGTTTCGGCTCGCCTATCCGTCCTCCCGAGTGGAACCCATAAAACCTAATGGACTTTCGTTGTCTAGCGGTAATTTCGTATGCTCGGGCCCCTGCAATCTTTGCTGGCATTCAACAAATATATATTCATCCATCGCGTCTGCTTTATTATGAGAGCGCTGAATTTAAAAAGAACGGGTCACCTGACATTATTAAAATATGTTTCCCTGTAAATTTTATTTACATCAATTTTTACAAAGAAAATTAAATAGCTCGTTCGCGTACAATGTACAATGTTCATTTATGAATTTTTGAACTGGACTTTAAGACGAAAATACTTAAACTGGCATATACCTATATTTAAAGAACGGATTACATCACTTACTGGCTTAACTGATGTATGTTTTCGTAATGCCTTGAATAGTTTTAGTATTCGGGTGTTCATGAGCACCCGCTGGTCTCAGCGAGATCGCGGTGGAAAGTAGAGATTTATATTGTAGTTAAATTTGAAAACTCCTTTACATTTTGTCATGCTAATCGTATTAAATGGTATCTAATTTTATCGTAGAAGGAGGGAGGGTTAAAAATGTATCCGGCGTTTCTGTGTTACCTTGTGAATTATAAGGATTGTAAAGATAACTTAAATTGATTAGTTTAAGAAAAATAAAGAGAAATTTTTACATATCTTTCAGTATACCAAATATTATGTACAATACAAGTAAGTTGACTATGTCTAATAAGACCTCTTTGGTCAAGTAGGTAGCAAGTAGGACTCGCAACCAGTGCTGATCGAGAGGTCCTGGGTTCGATTTCCGGTTCGAATACTACTGGATTTTTCTAATTTAAATTTTCTAGTAGAAATTTCTAGTAGTATTTTTTAGTCTGAATCTATGCCCGTTGTATGGCAATAGACTCACCATCTAATCCATGGTTAGACGTAAAAAATAATTATTAAAACGTAGGATTGTACTACACACCTCTGCTTACACCTTCGGGGATTACAAACGTGTTGTTACGTAATACGTAAACTCACGCTACGTACGTAGCGAAATCAATCTCATTAGTTTCAATACAGCAGCGATAATCCCTATTAGGCTTCATTCGACAAATAATTATAGTCATCAAAAAAAAAACTTTTACGAATTCTTCGTATCCTTGCAAAGGCTTTGTTTTAAACTCATCAAATACTTCGCTCATCGTTTTTAAAACACTGAACACGACCGATATCAGTGGACGTCTAAATATTCAGCCAATCTATTGAAGTGGTATTGACGAAACGGCAAACTTTGCACGTCGCGTCGTCCTACTGCCGATTGCGTAATTCCTATTCATAATGGACATCAAAATGGATCTGAGATAGGATCTGAAAACGCAGCAAAGGGAAAATTTGGCTCAATTCTACCGTTCCCTGTGGAGAACTCGTAAGAAACGTTTTATGAAATTTAGATTGGGTTGCGGTGAAGATCCTAAGTCGCAACGAGACTGCTAAAGAAAACATATTGAACTGCCAAAGGAATGGCTTTACCCGTATTACCTACAATTTCGTTAAACATTTATACTGTTTATTTTGAGGTATCTCTCTAAAAAGTGGCTCTTTATTATTATTATACCAGGTGCTTTATGGGGTAAGTGGAGAGCACTGAGTGCCAATTATTTATCTTTGTAGACCTATTATACCTTCTTCTACGTTCATCAATTCTTCATACGTGGTCGCCAGTTTCGGAAACTTTTGACTCTGACGTCAGTTAGTTTCAGACTCATTCGGTCAAGATTGATGACTCTTGGACTTCGACGTAACCTTAATTCCTAATTGTGTTTAACATATCGGTGGTAAATTTAAAACAGTAAAACGACGTACCTAATTAAGGAATTAACACCGAGACAAGTCTAGAATCTAGACAAGCGGATGAAAAACCCGGACCACTGATACGTGGAAATATCGTACTTTCAAACACATGTGAAACGTAAACAACTTTCTTGGTTAGTCCAAACTATTCGCGCTTTTTTTCTAGAATTTCTCCTATAACACATGCCCCTAATACACTTATCTTCATTCCATGGGTCGTATAAAGGAACAGAATAAAAACCAAATACCACTCTCCTCTGCCTAGCATTTAGGGAACATGCAGGCGTAATGTTATCTTATCGCTATATAAAGACAGTCAAGGATATGTTGATATCTGTGTTCTGATCGCAAGAGCCACGGATATGCTGATATCCGTGACTATTCTCAGAATAACAATCTCCTCGGATATATTGATATCCTTGGGGATTATTAATGCGTCGTGTGGAGTGCCTTTGGCGGTTATACCCACCACATCCGTTAGCTCAAAAGCGAATATATTTCTGCACTGCGGCAGCAGTATATAGGTGCGATTAGTAGCATCGACACTCGAAGCTTGAACGCAGACTTCTTTTTTCAAACTAACTTATTGTGCCAAAGAACCTTAGTAGATATTTAGGATACGTGGTGAATATAGAAATCGGATCTAGTACTATTGTAAAACATGCTCACACCAATATACCTATGTATGTACATACTAGGAACAAATTCAATTGTTGTGTTTGTGAAATTGTTTATAAGATCGTTACTGCGTGTATAGTTGTCGTGTATGTAAAATTGTTAAGCTTGTAAAATATTTGTTGTATTGAGAAAATATTGCAGTTGGCAATAATGCGTTCCTTTTTTAATAATCCTTCATTACTAATCCAGTTCAATAATAATCTTTATTAATAATGCACTTCTTTATTAATATTGATGAACTTAGATAACTGTTTCTCATAGATATTTTAATGTCGTACATCTTGTACATACAAACATCTATAACGGCAAAAATGAAATGTTTACTGTTTTCAACACATTCATAATAGCAATTATAATACTTATATATGTGATTTACGAGACGTCAGCATGAGTTTTATTTTCCCTTATTTTAAATGTGGTTAAAAAGAATTAAGCAACTCACACACGGGTAATATGTTTGCCGGACATAATACCTACAACTAGCAAATTGAAAGTATAAAATGTGCATTAGAACAATACGATTTCTAAACAGTATTAATTGACCTACTATAAGTTTTTTATGTTTTAATCATACTATGGTATTAATGGTATTAATCATAGTACCTATTACTATGATTAATACCAAAGTACGACACGTATTTTGTGCAATCTTACTATAAGTACTCCTGGGCGAAACATACTAAGGAAGAAATTTAAAATATAAGGACGATAAGTAAACTTAAATACGTAACATCACCACGCCCTAATCCCGAACAGGTAGACAGAAGACTGAAGTACACTCCTACGTTTCACCACTTTCCTTTACGTTCCACTTAAATATAGGTACCAGATTTAAATATAACAGATTTACTGATTTTGTTCATTTATTTTGTATAAACATTTTTTTTAAATAAATTTGTTTCTTCTAACGTAAGTAAAATATAGAATATTGCGTTATATGGCGTGATGTTTAGCAGTTTTGAATGGGGGTGCTTTCCTTATGCGAATTGTGTGCTTACCGATGTTAATAGCGAGAAATAATAGACTGAAAAACTTTCAATCGGTCTGCTAAACTTCATTCATAAGAACTAAACGTTCTAAAAGCAGGAAAGCACGCGATGTTTTTACGACAGATGTATCTACTATTATCGTGTAAACGAGCTGATGTCACGATTTGTTTATTTTTATATTATAATACTTCACGCGCGAGTGTGATGTCATAGCACGCGTGAAAGTTCTTATTCGTAAAGTTGTATAAAAATTCTGTAAGATATACGAGTATAAACATCATCAACCTTCTATTTCGTTTTACATGAATTTCTGTTTACAATGGGAGGGGTTATGCTTCGTCTACCACGCTGACCCAGTATGAGTTGACAGTTTTATATTTTAACATTTTGCACCGACTAGAATCTTATACAAAATGTTGCTATTTTGAAAATCATATAATTTTTAAGATGAATATGGCTTCCGAGAGTAACAATGCCGTGATAGTACTTCTCGATAAAACATTCTCTTATTGAGTTAAAATATTTGAACATTTTAAATTGCAAGTTATGACGCTAAAATAAGTGATTTTTAAAATATTTTTGTAAATTACCATTTTATATGGCCGCACGTGTAACCGCGCTTACCCTAAATTATAGGCACGTATTTCGCTGACCTGAAATGCACTTGCTTCATACTTAAAATTTATTTCCTGAGGGATTTGAAATTGTGCTTCCGTTGAAATTTTGGAGTATGTTCGCGAAATATATAGATAAACATGGTTATTTAAAAAATAAGCTGAATCTAAATCATGTGATCATTTTCAGTGTTACAACATTGATAATAATAAATTCTTGGGTCATTTCCATACACGATATCTAACCTCAAATTCGACAATGTTTGTGATATGATAGCCAGACGGCTAATAAACTACTTAACGTATATACCTAGGTACATAAATATTCTTATTCAAATTCCCTTAAATCACTAAAACAAGGAATAAAAGCAGCAAAGCTTTCATTTTTAATACAAGCATATTTTGATGTAGGTAGGTATCGTATCGATGTGATTGATCGCGTTCAATGGTTTCACAAATACCGCATAGATGCGGTAAACCGAGAGAAAAAACCCAGAAGGAAAAGCTCTTGGCACTTTTTATAATAAAACTGTAAGCGTGAAAGAGGGCAGCTGTAAGCAATGATAGCCTTGCGGCTTAGAATCCAACCTCCTACTCCCGGGCTTTGGGTTCAAATGCTGGCGCGCACCCTTTTAAAAAATGTGCCTTTTAAGTTAAAATATTACTTGCGGTAATGGTAAAAGAGAAAACGACGCGAGGAAATCAATACATCTTAAAATTCTCCCCAATGTTTTCTAATGCGTGTGAAGTCTGTCAACCTGCACTTCTTCTCAACACTCAATATTCTAATTATAAGCGTACACCGATTTTGGCTATTGCTGATTTATTTTGAAAAGATAGCCATGATCGAATATGGTGACAAAATTATTTTATTAACAACAATTATTTATTCATTTAAGCAGCACAAAAAAGGTTGATCCAGTCGCAAATTGGCGTATGACCACTTCGTATCATCAAGGTCACCACGTAACGTGCGATTCGCACGTCCATGTCGCGTGTCTAATTTCAAGATACGTTCCCAACAAGTACGTAACATCACCCAACGTTCCTCGATTTTCGCAATCAATTGCGTACGCTGCTTGTAAGCTTGTGTTTAGGTTGCGTCGTGTTACAGGATAATGTTGATACGAATCGTATGTTCGCGTATGACCATGCCATATATCACGGTGACCGCGTAGAATGTGGTACGCGTGCCCACGTCGCGTGTCTAATCTCGCCATGCGCCCAACAAGCTCGTAACGTCGCCGTTCATAATCCAACGTTCCGCGATTTCACAATCAATTGCGTACGCCTGTTATAGGATTGTGTTTTTTACGACCAAAACGTGCGGCCTAACTTCACTGATGAATTTTCATGAATTATTATATTTTCGACAGAGATATTTAGCATACGATTTTCTCTGCCTACTAGTACACAACATGGTGTGAAGATGTAATAGTATTATTACATTATTTAAATAATACAGTACGATGTTACTTAATACTATATGCAAGCGTAACTAAGAAGTTGTAAATTGTTACGTATTTCACGTTATCAAACAGGTCCGAATTGTCATAGAAAACCTCGTAGACTCGAATATTATATCAATCAATATCCACACACACAAAGTTTGACTCAAAGCTCACAAACTGCTACTTAACAATAACGCAAAAGCCTTCAATTTCACTCTCGTTATATAGGAGGTAGTTAACATGTAACTAAATACTGCTGCATTAAATTTCAACTTCATAAAATACATTTTCGCTATTAAATTTAAAAGCGCGCGATAAATTTAAGCCTGGGCATGCATTAAACTGGATCGCGACGCCAAGGTTGGACATAATTAGCCTTCAGTGCTCCTTGAAAATTACAGGGGGTGCAAATTTATGTTGGTTACCGCCGCTGCGTTTTTCAAACGCGTGGCGTGCTTATCTCGGGAAGCTTACCGCACAAGGCTATTTAGATGCAATCTACGCGCTCACTTTAACCACTGTTCTATTAACCACGGCACGCAACGTTGTTTATAAATACTACACTGTTACCGCGAGCATTGATTTGTAGAATTTAAATTTCGAACATACTATTTATTGTCACAATAGAAACACTAAATTTGTTGTCGTAATTTATCGTAACTCGACATTTATTCGTTGCTTTACTAAAACTACAACTGGTAAATAATGTAAGGTAATTTTATTGCACGAGGAAATTGCTGGCAAACACGCAATGTAGCCCAAGGTAAGATGAAGCTCTGATAGGCATTAGGATCCTGTTGCGAATGTTCTGCCCTTTCAGTTTGTTTTTAAAATTAAAGGTTAACAAATTTACATAGTATATGTACAGCCACTTGCGATTATAAAATTTAAGTTCGGTTTTTAAAAATAGGTAAAATTTAAAACGTTGTTTGTTACGTACACATTGTCACGCTAATTTTCGATAAGGGTAGACAGAGACTAAGTATTTCAATTTGCTACGGTCTTGGCAAAATTCTTTCGCTTTTTAAACATTCATTAAAGTCTTCATACATGCTGTGCATATACAATACTATTAAAGGTATTTTGAACCCATCCTTATCTTAGAATGTTTCCAATTTCATCGAAGTACATTTAGCTACGTCTCTTTCTTTCAAGTTTATTTTATTTTCTGTCTTGTTTTATATCGTATCTTTTTTGGCTACACTTTCACTAATGCGTTGCTAGCTATTAAAATCTCTTTCGACGCCATAGAGGATTCTTGAAAAATGCATTTTTATTTTTAGAGCTCCACTATACAGAAAGTAGAGAACGTACGAGTGAAAACAAGAACAAGAAGTTTAGAGAGTGTAATCGCACGTGCCGATATAACTCTACCTACATATGTTATATGTATTATTAAACCAAAAAGCAAAAGTACGCAGCTGTAGTTACATTGTGAATAAAAAATTTTAAAATCAGTGCGGCGTCCTTAGGTAAGGTTGAGTGATGCAAATATCAATAAGAATTATTTTAAACACAACGATCCATAATTAGTTATTACAAATTTTTGTTATATTGTTATATTAATTACTAAGTTATAAAAGATTATTATAAAAAAATAAATTCTTCCCAATATTGTCTTTC
>DWEE01002341.1:0-11729 GCA_018245755.1 Parelbella macleannani
ATATTTCTAAACACACACACACACACACACACCGTATACATAAATTTAAATATCACGAGACGTAAGAGGAATATTAAAAGATATTTTTTCACGTTACATACTTTAGGCTCATCTATAAACTATATATTTATGTACATATTATTCTAATAGAACACAAGAGGCCGAAATTTCTTAACACGACAGAGAAACAACTAATCCACAAACCGTTCTATATATTTCTTTTATCAATGGATGTACACTCAGAATTAATCATCCTAAATTAAAAAACAAATGCCAAAAAACATGACATTTAAATGGAGTGATTCATCCAGAGGGTACATCAAATGATATTACGTCAACAAACCGTCAAACATCGCAGTAAACCTACAAGAAACAAGTAACACATTTTATTTATATTAACTGGTAAACATTCAACGTTTATTTTATTTCAATAAAAATACAACCTAAAACATTTATTATACACTTCTGTCAAAACTAAGATAATTCAAGAAACCGTTATAGTGAACGAGGCGAGTAAAGACAGTTGGATTAGAAAAAGAAATCAGCGCCACTGTTGGACAGTTCAGAAAACTTTTATTTATTTGATGAATTTGAGCTTATATCTAAATAAGACAAACAGTAAATTTTTTGATCCATTGATTATCATAGTTTTGTACACATATGTGTGCGGTGTAGGTGTAAAATGAAAATTATTTGATACTTGCAAACGGCAAATATTATTAATAATCCTAGTTTTTGGTTTCCAGAGTACAAATAAATATCTTTAATAATTCCCCTAATCAATATATCAGCAGGGTTTAATGTACACCGGGAATTGTTCTCTCTTGATTGCGCTAATTATTATATAACTCATATGACTTAAAATATTATAATATAGATTACTTGACAATTGGCGGATACCGCTAAAAAAATGGCGGCAAATAATTTATAAATCATATTTCCCGTTTCGAAACATCAATATATTTATATCGCTTCCCCGAATGATTCAAATCTATTTATATAAACAATTCTTAACACCTTACCCAGTTCATAAACGATAAAACCACACAGAAAAGGAATTTGACATTAAACCACAGAACACTTTCAGAACTCCGACATGACAGTTGCACCACAGATTATACACGACACTCCAATGACAGTCACGTGACAGTTCGGCCACAGATAATACACAACAGTTGTGTCAACTGTATACTACGCAATAATCTGTACGTGTTTTTTTTCCCGTGGCTCCTTCAGGACGTAAGAGGTCGTCCTGCGGAGGGAACCAACGGAATCTGAAATATAAATAGCATGAAATTACGACAATATAGCTATAATTTTCTTTTCTCGGTGCACTAACGACGCCTGAAGGAAAGCTCTCAATTAAAATCAGGCAGTAGTCAACCCTAAGAAAAAGCGGGAAATCTTATTAGCCCTCACTGTCAAGTCCGTCTTAAAAGGCAAGAATGGCATCAAGTGGGTTTACTCACTGTAGTGTTGGCAGCGGCGGAAGGAGTGATGCGCGCAGGCGCGCGGCGCGGGCGAGGCGGCCGGCGAGGCGGCGCGCGAGGCGGCGGGCGAGGCGGCGCGCGAGGCGGAGCGCGAGGCGGAGCGCGAGGCGGGCGCCGAGGCGGGCGCGGGGGCGCCGCGCCGCGCCGTGCGCTACGACCAGCGCAGCTCCTTCAGCTCCACAGTGCTGGACGCGTCCGCCTGCACGCACACATCCTAAATCGCTGAACTCAACCCCTGAGCATTGCCAGAACCTTGATTTTTATCAACCTGATGGGTGAACTCAAACCTCACTAAACTAAATTTGTCAGTTTTGCCATCACTCGTATTTTCCCCCATCCGTTTAAGATAATATGTCCTATCTCGCTAAACTACGCTTCTCGGTCTTACCAACGCTTCCCTTATTCCCAGCCGTATGTATAATGCTCTAAGTCGCTAAAGTAAGCTTCTCATTAATGGCAGCACTTTAACACCCTATTCATATACATGATTTTAAAAATCAAAACATTTAAGGATTTTGGTAGTACGATATTTTGCAAAGCTGTAGTGAGTATATCAAAAATGTACACGTATATAAATATACTATCGGAGAAAGTGGAGAATGAAGAAGAAGCATCTGGTGTACTTCTCCTCCATATGTCCAAAATATGGTTACCAGCTGTCTGGAACGGTAACAGAAGCAGATAAAGATGTGGAAACGGGAATATCAAGCTTGTTAAGAAATTTCTACAAAAATATACATATGTGCAAGAAACCGAGGATGCAGTTAAAGTATTAAATCTGCAATTACCTCATATCTTGACGGTGCTGGAGGCACGTGAGTGGCTGGCGAGCATCTAGAGCATCCAGGCTTCAGCACGGTCCTTGAGGAACCGCCTCTGATTGCTGTACTTAGCTCCTGAGGGGAGTTAGATCAAAAATAATGGTACTTATTACTTAAAGGCTTGGAATTATGGAACCTCTTTTTTGCCTTAAGCTACCATTTTTAAAACAAAAGCTACTGAGCACGTAAGAAAGACCAGATATCGACATCAGATCGTCATCTTTCAAGCAGTCTCACTGATGTTGTATTGTGAATGAACTACCCAAACCACTCTTGATCCCTCCCAAATAGAGTATCAAGACATTTATTCCACTGGTCTCCTCTTGATCTCTCGATCTAACAAACTTGTTCATATACGAAGCTTAAGATTGATAAAAATGATCACTTAATTTTAAATCCGTTACAGTACAAGAAATTCCAATTTTTTTTATATCTTATTAGTTCAAAGTTTCCTTTGTAATCTCACCTGTCCCATCTCGCTGCAGAGCGACTGCCGTCCTTGCGAGGCGTTCTTTTTTGTATTCCAGCAGAATTCCAAAATGGCCACCACTATGGCCAGTACCAGCCCGCACAACAGCGTCACGAAAACACCACCTGGGAAAATAGGAGAGCCAAGAAGTTCACCAACGGCTTTGATTTTCCAACTGATAAAAAATCTGGATTTTCTTTCTTTCGACCCTTTTATTATTTCACTTTTCAAACCGTGTATTCTCTCAGAATTAGAGGGTTAAGGCCATAGTGTGAATTGGAAACATTAACTGGCAAAGTGTGAATTGGAAACATTAACCTAAATATCCCAAATTTAAAAATGTTTGCCCTACCGAAATTTATATCTTGAACTTTTTATTTAGCATCATGGCTAGTTTGGCAATAGGCTCATCACCTATTCCATGGGACGTAAACGTAATTGATGAAATATAAGAGTGTACTACGCTTCTCGGTTTACCCCTTCGGGGATTACGGGCGTGATGTTACGTTTATCATAGCTAGTAATACGCCAAGTAGATCATCTACATATCATACATTCAGGAATATCACCCTAAAACATACCTATATTCTGCACCCCAAGTGGATTAGCCTTGCTATCCTTTCCGTCCCTGTTGCACACATCTCCCGTGTTCTTCCACCACTTGTCATACAGGATCTGAATCACTCCCTTCTCCTGTAGCTCCAGGATCGCCAGCGAAATCTTGTCTCTCCAGGGGCTACCTTTCCAGGTAGCTATTCCGTAACCCTAAAAAAACCCAGTGAAATATTAGAAGCTCAAAAAATCCACTGTGACACAAGGATCTCATGGAAAGAGAACTCTCCCTAAAAGCCGGAAATATGTAGGCCACTCCTCGGCTATTGCAACATAGGCGTTGATGACCACTTACCATCAGGTGATCCATCAGCACTATTACCTTACTAAATATATATAAGCCAGGCGATTTTTTGAATATTATATCCACAGTACCTTACAAACCTGACTGTCGTAAGAAAACCTGCACATCTTAATTCTTTAAAAAAAATTACTCTGTCTGCCAACTCACACATGGCCAGCATGGTGGACTAAGGCCTTAACCCACTCATTTTTAACGGTGACACGTCTCCAAGTATTGGAAAATAAAAGGTTAAAAGATTTGATAATGACGTCGAGTACCTTGGAATCGAGAAGCCCTCCAATCTGCGTCAAATTGCAGTCCCTTTGTACCCGGTGGTCCAGCATGGTGGACTCCATCAGGAACGCGTAGTTGCCGCCCAGCACCCTCTTAACACCTTCCTCGTACGACGAGACCAGCGCTGGAGGGGTGGCTGTCGACATGTACTGCCACATTTGCTGGTAGATGTCAATATTTGAGTCCTGATGAAGATACAATTATGGAATTAGAAGAATATGGAACCTAATGTCAAATGCTGACGGCCATTCTCTATTAATATATCATCACACCAAATCTCTTACGGACTAAGTGGAGAGTAGAATTTATAGTACTTGCATACTTGAACTCATTTAGCTCAGCGATTATTAGTAGTATTGCAGGTGGTAGACGCCAGGTCTCTTACGGACTAGGTGGAGAGCACTGGCTAGTAATATCCTTATTCTCACAGGCCTGACGTGTTTCTTCCACATTCATGGAAATAAAATCACGTTTTTAACAGCAACTTTAAAAGTAATCATCATCATCAGCCTATTTCAGTCTATGGCTGGAAGTGGGAAGCTGAGGATAGGCCGCCTTGGCGTTCATTGGGGACGGTACCTATGTCTAAGAATAATGGTTACCCTAAAGAAAGTCATGGTGGACCCTCCATTTAACGTCCCATACTGGATGCTGGTCTGCGCGGCCAGGTCTGCCGCGCTCTGTATCGGCAGCACGGTGCGTTCCACTGTGAGGAAGGCTGCCAAGTTCGCAGTGTACGAGGACAAGATGATCAGCGTGAAGAACCACCAGATTCCGCCCACTATCCTCGTTGATGTGGCCTGGAAAATGAAAACAATATCAATTGTTGTTATTATTATATCATCACGCCAGATCCCTACAGGATGGACAGGGAGCACCTTATGCCAACTTATTTTTTTAATGATATTCTTTCTGTAACAAAACACAATAAGGTCGATTTTAATTGAATAAACAAATGACAAGAATATAATACGTTAAAAATTAACATTCAAGTGCTTGTTGTGCAATTAGTACCTCGCTATTACGTCATCGTAGCGAGATATCTAACTGAATTCTTCGGTTTATACTCCCTTTTAATTACTAAAAATTAATTTGGCAAAACATTTCGGCCAACAGGTGATAAGATGCAGAATCTCACCTTCGGGTTTAATCCTGAGCCTTGCCTCAGGAAAGTACCAGTGATGAACCAGAAGGAATTGCACACGCTAAACTGGTTGGTCAGGAGTTTGGTCTCGTGGCCACACACGTGGGTACTCGAAGACCTGGAAGCGATGAGAGTGAAATATACTAAACCATACTGTGCGATCCCCAGTCCATCTAGAGGCCTATATCCAGCAGTGGACTTAAACAGGCTGGTGATGATGGTGATAAGAGTGAAAAGCTAATAATACCCGACCCGGGGATCGTACCCAGGACCTATCAGCAATATCGCTTGCAACCAGTCGCCCAACGAGGCAGTAAATAATAATAATAAGTGATTCCTTAGAACTTACCAGACATACTTACCATTCATAAGGCGAAAACCTGGCCATCACGAACAGGGTGAAGGACACGAGGATGTAAGCTGCGAGGACGTACAGCCAGATTTCAATCGCCAATGGGTTCAGGAAACTGAAGAGCCTCGTTGGTTGAGACGTCGGGACCTGAAGATGAGACAATAGTTCAGGTCAATGAGTGTAGGATTCTTCACAGCCAGAGTTAATAGGCTTTGCCTAGGCACGTGTTCCATTTTAGGACTCATCTCCGCTTTCGTCAGAGTGGGTCGGGATCGCCACTTCAACTTACCCGGAATAATATGCCGATACCAAGATTCATAAACGGTTTCGTAAAATCTATGACCGCTTCTCTTGCGTAGTTGATCGTCATTGACGCCACTGCGATGTCTGCGTTCTGCAAAAGATATTTATTATACGTTATTCATTGTATTACAGTAGTTAATAGATTTATAGTTAACAATACTGTCCCCTCTTTAGAGGTTCTGGCTTCAAATCCTGGTGTGCAGCTCCTTAGGTAAAATATATGATTATTACAAAATATAAATTTGGGCTTCATTTCTATGACTCAACGCAACTGTTACCGATATGAGGTGAAATCATGTTTTTTTATCTCAAGATCGTGGCGAATGAACTGGTAGCAACCACTGGAAGCCATCGTTCTCTGATCGCATATTGTAAGGTTACAGGTATGGTCAGTTCACCCTATCCATGAGCTCGCGGACGATCCCGTTCCACTGTCCGGTGTCGGGGTCCCGCGCGCCGTACATGTTGTCGGGCACGAGCCGCAGCCGGTAGTGGAAGCCGGCGCGCGCCGCCACGCGCGCCAACAGGTCGATGCAGAACCCCTCAAACCGAGCGTTGCCCTGCAGGTTCCAGCCCTCCTTCACCATCACGTAAGGTTTCTCCTACGAACAAAAATATAGTGTAACTCTCGGAGAAGAGCTCCAATGGTAGAGCGGTATCTCTACCAGCGCACGCATATCTGCTGATAAACAGTAGCGCCTAAATTTTTAGCGCCGGTTTAGTTCACGGTAAAGTTAGCTGGCAGTTATACAAGTAAAGCCACGAGGTGATCCTCCTAAGCTTCTACAGACAGCAATACCAAGAGCAATGCTGGCGTAATCTTACTTACAGCAGAAGTATTTTGTGAGATGAGTTAATGGTGCATGAAAAGCTGTGAACACGTACGACAGAAGAGGTGGCCAGCGATATTATTTTTACTGACACAACATTTTATGTTTCGAAACTGATAACGTACAATTGAAGTTGTAATAGGGATATCATTAATACAAATCCATTTGTTAATTAAAAAATAATAATTTCACGCCCGTAAACCCCAAAGGGCCAGGCAGAGGACTGTAGTAGGAATCTAAATGAAAATCATCCAATAGAATCTGACCCGGGATTTGAACCCAGTACCTCTCGATCAGCAGTCACGTTTGCACCCACTCGATCAAAGAGGCAGTCTATTCAATAACAATGAAAACAGTAACTATTCATACCTCAACTGTGACCACAGTGAGAGTCACATTGGGCGGCGGATCCCGGCTGTAAGCGGCTAAATCTGTCAGCACCAGTCCCTCAGTGGGGTTCCAGTGCCCAGTGAGCACTGGCCCGCCCTGTTCTCCCCCCACAATCCGCATCAACTGAAGGTTGAATGTCGTTCGGAGGCCATTCGTGAACTCGATCGGGCCGGTCAGGCCGTAAGACTGGACCTGGAAGGAGTAAGAAAAATTGAGAACCCGTTAGTTTGCTAAATGGAGTGAAGCTATACGCAAAGTGGCTGGCAGTGGTTGGATTCGTGAAGCCGAAGATTAAGCTCTGTGACGTGCTGATGAAGAGGCCTGTATCCAGCAGCAGACGGGAGTAGGCTGATAATAATAAAAAAGAATCTGTTTAGCATCATCAATCCTTTTATCACTCCAGTGCTACACACAAGTATTTCTGAACGAGAATGGTTGATGGCATAAGCTGCCGCGCTGACCAGTTTCGGGTAGGCACACTTCACACGCCTTAAGCAATATTAAGGAACGCTCTAAAGTCTAAGGTGTGCATATTTTTACAATGTATTTTCCCTCGCCGTTAAAACAAGTAACATTTCGTCTTAAAACGTACATTTTTTGTAAAGGCTTGCGCGCCCAGATCCCCTAAAGTGGGAACCTATTTCGTTAACCACTAACCTATCACTGCTCGCCAAATACAGCACCTCAATCCTACCTTATTCAGGTTCTCCATCAGCGTCTTCCCATAAGTTGACACGGTATCATTCTCGCACGACGCGTTACTAGAATGTACATCTTTAGTTGCTGCCAGGGCTAGGGCTAGGACCTGCACAGCATCATAGAACAGGGCTGGCTCTGTCTGAAAATAAACGAACATTTGTTATTTTGGAAAGTAATGAAGGAACAAAAACGGTGCACAGTAACACATGGGAGTGAAGAAATAAAAAGGGAATGAACAACACGTTACTATTATTATTACATGACAAGGGCAAGTCCCTTACATGGTA
This sequence comes from Parelbella macleannani, assembly GCA_018245755.1. Taxonomy (NCBI): domain Eukaryota; kingdom Metazoa; phylum Arthropoda; class Insecta; order Lepidoptera; family Hesperiidae; genus Parelbella; species Parelbella macleannani. Next base: position 7,975 of record DWEE01002341.1, read on the forward strand.
GACCGCGCACCAGCAGCAGCTTCAGGTATCTAAGATTAGAGATAGCAAATATATATCTTCATCTTTGTAGACCTGATGTGCATCTTTTCCATTCATCACTCCATTACATTAAAGGAAGTAATCTTTGTTTGAGAACTCAAGAAACAAAGTATCTTATCTATCATCATCTTATCGATTGCCTTGTTAGTCGAGTGGTTGCAAATGCGACTGCTGACCGAGAGTTCCTGGTTTCAATTCCCGGATCGCATACTACTGGATTTTTCTAATTTAGTACTTAATAGGGGCTCAATGTCTCAATCCGTGCCTAATGTATGAGAATAAGCTTACTACGTATTTCATGGTGAAACGTGGGAGTGTAATATCTACACTCCTTTGCCGACCGCTTCGGCAGTCGTAGGCGTAATATTACGTTTAAATATCGTACCTTAATATGCCCTCCAGTTAGTATGGACGCTCCAATCGGGTGGAATTTCTCCATAACCTGCAGTGCCTCTTTCACCTTGTCAGAGTCGTGGTTAACGATCCTCCAACCGCTCATGTTGACTCGATTGTAATAAAAATCTTCCAAGTCAAATAGTTCCATATCCTGGAAAGTTTATAAGAATTTATTTATATAAAAATTTTAGTTGTCCCGTTTATTATTCCAAAGGTGGAACACGGGTCTCTCTCATAATGAGAGGGTTAAGGCCATAGTATGTCACGCTAGCGGAGTGCGAGTTGGCAAACTCCGCACGCTTTGGACAAAGTCTAACGAGATCCAAAGAAAATGTTTACTTTGTACCTAATAAAAAATTTAATGTAAAACTGACATCCTATTAGTACTATAGAAATATCTTTCTATACATAAGACACCTGGGTCTACATGGCCACTACAGCCCAGAGATGTATCTAATGCAGATTTTCTTCTGTATCATAAAAATATTTTTCGTATTTTTAATACTTACAAAAGACGTAAAAATATAATGATAATTTTCGTTATTCATTTGCAGTTGTAGTATCTGAAACAGAAAATATATACATGTATGGTCACACAACGTACTGTTACACAATCTAATCGCTTGTGGCGACAGCACTGACGCCTAGCGGGCAGCACTGTCTGACAGAAAGTTTCCAAGACCTTGTTTCAATACCCTTAAATTACGATTAAAAGTATATAAAACTATCAACTGTGGTTAATAGATGGCAGCACTGTCTTAGACAGGGTGCAGCCAAGACTTGTTGAAGTACCTCCAATTGGAGATTATTCCTAAACGTACATATTCAATGATAAGAAAGTTCACTGTGATGTCTACAGATCTAGCTTAAAGGACACATGGACGACATTTAATGGGAAAAAACATAACATCACGGCTTTATCCCGGAATGGGTAGGCACAGGACTGGTATTGAATATTTAATGGTATTGACACATTGGATCTATAGAACGTTGTTAAACATTTTGTATCGTCATATTTTGTGCCAAATTATAGCAAGGTTATTAGTTTGTGATTAATTTGAATTAAATCATTGATTAGATTAGATGATTTTCTTATTAATTACAATTAAAGGATTTCGTTAGTTAACATTCAATTGTCAGTAAATGTTTTATTGTTCTGTAACATGGTAGGGCGATGCTCTCAGGGAAGGCTTATATCCAGTAGTGGACAGAAACGGGCTGATCATGTTGAGTGTTTTAAAACGTTCTATACTAGCACTGGGGCAGCACCATGTTCACGATAGAAACACTCACAGCTCTGGCCAAATGCTTGAGGTGTTTGGGGTCGGTGTCGACTATGATCCGCTCGATCCTCTGCGCCTTGATGAGAGCGAGCGCCCGGCGGTACTCCCGCGGGTCGCCGCAGCGCACCGCGTACATGTCGCGCCCGTCGCCCGCCAGCTTCACTATGTTCAGCTCCCCTGAAGGATAGATATTTGAAAATGTTACCCATTATATATAGTTATTTGGTTAGACATGTATGTATGTACATATATGTAATTTTCATTGTGTTTTTATTTCCACTTTGGATCGTTACAAGGAATAATTTATTCGGTCATTAATTCATCTCCTCTTTAGTCATTATCTCATTCAACGTTCACTCATTAACACATTCATTTTTTTCCATAGCATCTAACACATCTAGTTTGCAATAAATACGATACAATGTAACTTACCATATCCATAATCCTCATATATAATACCCATCCTGGTCCAATTGAGGTAGGCGGTGAGGTCACCGAAGGCCTTGTCCATCAGCTCCCTGGACGGGTACAGGTTGATGGTGAAAGACTGTGTGCCGTTCGGCGCTGCGAATGAATAATAATTATATCTTTGGACATCTCCACGCCGCCATCTGATCTCTAAGTAAGCATTAAGAGACCTCATATTATGATGAGGTCTCTTAATCTCTTTCTTGGAGAGGCCTATGTCCAGCAGTGGACGATGACAGGCTGATAGTATGTGTGTATATTACGATAACAAGACAGCTGACAAACGAAATATAATTACACCCAGACACAGAACAGATACTTGTATTGATCACACAAATATTTACTCTGGGTGGGAATCGAACTCACGACCGGCGCAATAGTCAAGTTCACAAACCACTGCACCAACGGGCCAGCCCAGAAACATTTTCACATGAATGATTAGTAAGCTATGTGATAAGATAGCTTATAATAACTAAGCCTTCGTGGTTACTTCGAACAGAATACTGACCAATACTAAAGGACCGGGCATCGTTGAACTCGTAAGTTGTACATTAGTGCAATTGTCAATGCCAACATTGGTGAATGACAGTAATGAAATGGACTCACCGATCAGCAGATGAGGTGCGACTGTGAGATGGGGCGCATGCAGAGAACTGCACATGGCGCTGAGAGTTGCTCCCAGCAGCGGGCCTGACGCGCTGAAGACTGCGATCGCACCTGCTTTGATCTGGGAACAAGCTGGAATTAGAATTGTTTATTTAGTGACCATTTTCATTGGTTAGTGCTCATACGTGACGATTTAAAGGGCGACATTTATTTGATGGAGACTACTTAGGGCCTCCCACCTTTCAACCGGTTCCTCTCGTACACATTAAACAATTGTCATGTCATCCTCAAACGGCCAAAATATTCCACTGCGAGAAAGACCGAGGGAAGCTTGCAGAGTTGCCAACCTTTGCTAGTTGGAGAGGCACTTTAAGAAACAAAAGGATACTAAAGTAACAGTAGCTTAGTTGTTTGGAATTCAGGCTTCAATTCCAGTTGTCCTAGGTTCAAATCCCAGCGCACATCTCTTAAAACAACTGTACGTTTAAAAATTTAATGTAATTCTCTGCAGCAGTGAAGGAAAACATATTGAAAAAATACGCATACACTAAAGTTAATAATAATAATGATCTTTAAGGCGTATGGCGCAGTGGGCCAGAATTGGAAATTGAGATGCGAAAGCTCTTTATTCTAAAGTACCTTAGTCTATCCCTGGAGTGAATGAGTAATGAAGATAATAAGGTTAAAAATGGTTTTTTTTTCACCAATTATTTACACTACGATTACACTTCCGTAGAGTAATTGTATTGAAATCCCTTTCTGAAATCCCGGCAATTAGTATCTATACTAAAATTCTCTAAAAAATCATATTAAAATATATTAGCAGATTTAATGTCAAGAAATACATAGATACTGGCTGGTGGAGGATTAGAACGTCCTAGAATCGGGCGTTCGTGTATCGTCATCATCACCATCAGCCTACTCCCGTCCACTGCTGGACATAGGCCTCACCAATGGCACGAC
>DWEE01002342.1:0-11728 GCA_018245755.1 Parelbella macleannani
TGTAGTGCTATATATCAATATATATTATAGCTCCGTCTGTGACGACCTTTATTGCTAATATTCTACTAATGTCGCGTACGACCGTTAGAATATTCAAAACAGAATAGTGCGCTGTCACAGAAATAGTTAACCTATTACTAATGTTTTTTACTCACACGCCAACCAATACAATTTAATTATCACACATTAATTTAGATGTGTTCAAAAGGACGTCCTAATAACACTGTGCGTATATTCAGCAGGTCAATTACAGTATACGCCTAACATAGTGACATTTGTGGATATTGTCAGACAATTCTAGAACATTCTAGAATTTAGACCATCCCTCTAGCATTGAACAACACCCTAGATATGCACACGTGAATAAATCACAGAAATATATTGCCCTTTTTATATGTAATGTATTTAATCCCTGAAAATTATAACAAATGTATAATAATATGTACACTGTTTACCTAAAATGAATTTTGACTTTTAATGAAAAAAATTTACAATCAACTAGCAAATACAAATCTTTCCTACACACCCCCTTATTTGAAACTATGATTAATATCAACATATTGTTATATAACAATATAATGATTACTTAGTATTTAAGCTGATTGGATCGCTTTTAAACAATTACACACATTATATTGTGTTCTAGAAACATTACACAGTATCAAAAAAAGCACTTTTATTTTGCAACTGTGAATCCATCTATAGAAGTAGCTTGATACCCACCCCATTTACATATTTTTACTTTCAATGTACAATTTGAAACACTTTCTACATACATCAAAAGTAACATAACCATGTAAATATGACATGTTTTTTGGTACTCTGTAATGTCAACAAAAGCAAACAGCTATAATTTGTATAGCATACACATATTTACGTCAAACATTCATCCATATCGCTATTATAGTAGCTGTGCATGAACAAATATAATTAATTCACTTTATCTTAAGTAAAAAGCACTCTGTTCGTCACTGTCTGCTCCATTATGAAATAATACAGCCGTTCTTCTCTTGTATATGACCGTCCGATCTTTCGATCTCCGACAACATAGCGTGGAACATATCCGTCACTGACTGCAATGTTTTAAAAGAAATAAAAAAATATAATTTCAACAATTTCGAATATATAGACACTTCATGTGCCTTTATTCTTACACAGAAAGCGAATGGAAATACAAATGTAATACATATTGGAACACGGGTTGATCACCATCAGCTTAAGTCCACTGCTGGACCAAGGCCTTCCTGAAGGCCTTTTCCCACAATCCTCATGTTGGATATGCAGGTTGAGAATCGCAGAGCACGACTTCTCTCACGCGACAATGCGCAGGGCAGAGCAGGCATTTGGTCGTGCTTAGGCAGGTCGTGTCATACTGTGCGATCTGCCAGCACCTGGTTTGGCGCCTTTTTATCCTACAACAGCGTCCGCCTATTCTTTTTTGCCTAGCCACGGATGTATAGTATATATAGGTTGACAATTAACAATAGTACCAGTGATAGTATTCATGATTTTAATTTATGCTGTATTGGACATAAGGATCTCAAATTTGTATTAGAATGTAATTTACAGGTAAGTATTGGCGACTATTACAGTGAAGAGCTCTCTATAAAATTTTCTATTTTATGATATAATTAAAAAACTACAGATATTCATTTGAATATTTTTATAAAAAACTGTCAGATGAAGTACCTCATGAATAAAGGGAAATTTTTCAGTTTCTTTCTTGGTAAAAAAAAACTGTAGTATTTGAACAACTTGATAAACTGAACTACTTCGCCAGAGATAGGTTGTGACTTGTCTATGAACACAGGCTTAAGTAATACTTATTATTGGCAAAATATGCCATTAGGATCCCGGCCACATCCAAGTTTTCACCTAGAGGACATATTTTATATAGATAGCTAGAGGACGCTGATTGAAATATTTTTTTTTATTATTCCATTAAGAAGCATAAACCTTATTAACATCCAACAGCTAGGTATAGATCTCTTTATTGGACAATGCCAAAGGAGGGGTGTGGACAGATTAAGTGGATGTATAGAAATTGCCAGAACCTTGCCGTAGCTCACCCAGTTATTTAAAATTTAAGGACCAGTAGCACTATTCGTGTCCACCTTTTGTATCAGTATGCCAAATGGTACTTTGACACAATATGAACAACAGATATTTAAATATAGAAACTTAGTTACATTGTTTTATTTTGGCTTTTATAGTGTGGAAAACCTTAACATGATATGTCACCAGAAGTCAGCAAATCAACAACAGCCCCTCTCCCCTTTCACACATTTACTTTCTTCTCTTTCCAAGGAACAAATGATGTAAGACCTGCTGCTGCAAGATCTACAAGAGCAGTATACAGTTACATAACACCTTGTCCCAAATTCTGAATATTGGAATTTCAATGTGGTTAAGGAATAAATGCCATTGATTAACTATTTTGTTACATCACCATATAATAATTACATTTGAATGTGTATGAGAATCGAAATATACCTCGTTTCTCTTAGCACTTGTTTCCACAAAGGCAGCCTTCCATTTCTCTGCAAGTCTTTTACCTTCCTCTGTGCTTATCTTCCTTTCCAAATGAAGGTCAGTTTTATTTCCAACTAGCACAATAGGCACACTGGAATTAAAATGATGCTTTTAAATAAATAACTATATTATTACGGAACATCATGCCTGTAATCCCCGAAGGGGTAGGCAGAGGAGTGTAATACACTCCCACGATTCTCCAGTTACATTTGAGTCCCATGGAATAGGTGGTGAGCCTATTGCCATACGCCAGGCACTAATCCAGACTCCGAATCACTACTAGAAATTCTAAATTAGAAAAATCTGATAGCACCCGACCTGGGATTTGAACCCAGGACCTACCAATCGGTAGACGCGCATGCAACCGCCCAACCATCAAGGCAGTCCAGTTAAAGTAAAAGATTTTATTAAATTCCATTGCCCTACAATAACATGAAGCATACAATTTTACCAGAGCGAAAGAAAAACTCATATATTCCCCCGTATCAGTCTAAGCCAAAACTGAGCCGGTGTCTCGGACGATCTGCAGCTGAGTGGGTGGTGAAAAGGGCATGGTATGTTCGAACTGCTACTTGTCGGTAGTGTTATTTTCTTCATCAATGTCATAACCAAGAAATATATTCACAGACACTTTTAGTCATATTTCTATGTGTAAAATATATAAATATTCAGAGTTTTCACTATGGCAATAGAAATATTATAATTATCTATATTCATGTAACCTTTCCACTGTGGACTCTAAACATACTCACTGTATTTTTCCAACCATGTCCAACAACTTGTCATAAATTATTTGTACAATTTGAAAACTCTTGCTCGAAGTTATAGAGTACACCAGAACATAGCCATGGAAGTCCATACTGTACTGGAGAGGGAAAATGCTGTATTCATCCTGCCCGGCGGTATCTACTAATTTCACTTCATATTCCGTTGAATTGAGGCGAATGAACTTTGTAAACGCTGAAATATGTTCGAAATATTTTTTTTTTCATTCCAAAAAAGCCCAATTCTACTAAATTAATACAATATTATTCTAATGCAGTTTGAGAGTGAAAACGATGTGCAAGTGAAATAAATGGTGTGTTATGTGTAAAGTTACGATATTAAACAGACAACAAAACCATTCGATAGATATATTGTTACGAGTTCAATGATCAAAAGTGATAATGGATTTTTTTAAATAACTAAGTTCGCAAAGGGTTGAACACATTCAAACACTACTTACTATTCTCAATGGTAGGATCATACGAATCAACAAATTGTCCCTCAACAAATTGTATGATCAAAGATGATTTGCCTGCAAATACACCACATAATTATAAAACGTCACAACAATAAATGAGACGCACAAATGTTTTGTGGAACATTTACGTTACCAACAGATCTGTATCCCATCATAGCTATTTTTCTCTGTTTGGAGGGCATTATGTATATTTTGTATTAGATCCTAATGTTTTTAAAATTCAAGAACACTCAATGTAATGTGATGAAATCAAAAACATACAAGTCTGCTGACATTCTTTTGACATACGCACGCTGAATGCAGCTTTTTTATAGTAATAAAAGCTGAGGATCCCCATAAAGACGGCCAAAAGAAACTATGTTTTGCGCACATGTTTCACAAAACTGAATATTTTATGCAATTAGAATTTTTATACGGGTAATGTAAGATGTGCAATAATAAATTTATTTAATTATTACCAATATGCATCTAACGAGTATATTATTTTGCTATGTACTTTGGCAAATTTCAGTATATTAGATGACAACATTGACAATGATATCATCCAAAAATTAGTCATTTCATCTGTCAAATTGGCTAAATTTTATCGTCATCTGCGTTACCATTTTATGGTATAAACTATAAATCTCAAACAATGTGTATTGACCCATAAATAAGCGTTTAATCCTAGGAATCTGTTTTTACAATTATTTTACTGTTTCAGGGTACAGGTTAGCTTGACTTTCTACATAGTACTGTAATCGATATTTATTTTTTGTTACCTGAAATACTAGTTATTTACATGTCTGCTCCTAATAATGTTTAACAAATACTGCTTGACCATACGTTAATCCTTATATGGAATCATATGTTATTGCAATTTTTTTTAACGAACATTATTTCTATTACATTGTAATTTAATAGCCTTAGAGGAAAGGTGCAATTCATAATAATTCTTATCTTGCTTTTGTTAACATATGCTTTAGGTATAACGATGGCAGGCATTTTGGAGTGCCCTCCAAGCCTGAAATCAATTCAGCATTATTTGAAAACAGCAACTGAACATGACGCCAGAGATATAGTTGTGGCATACTGGTGCAGACTATACGCTCTGCAACAGGGACTCAAGGTAACAAAAAAAGCACCAGAAGAGACGAAAATGCTAATTTGTGAGTACCAATCTATCATTCCAACTTTAACTGCATGTATACTTTAAAAATGTAGGAAATTACATATGACATTGTTCAGGTAATAACAGGTAATAATAAATATAAATAATTAATCTACATGTGTATCTACTTGAAATTCATAAATATCATGTTACACATAATTATAAAAATGATAAGGGTAAAATGAGTAGATACTATTCCACTTAAAATAAGGAAACTAAAACCTTTCCACTATCTCATACTAAATGTATGGGAGTGTTTAATGTAAAATTTATGGATATTTATAGTTTTATTTTTAAAAAGTTATTATTGTGATTTTACTCATTAGGTAGAGTACTTTTGATATCAGTTTAAAGTTTTTTGATATCTGTAATAGTTACGGAATAATCGCTTGTGCACACTTAACGATTACACCCGGTATAGTAAATGTTATATAATGTACTGTGAATCTGCCTTATTACATAGTTCTGTGGTGAACCTCTTTATTGAAAGGAAATTTTATAATATTCTCCTACCTATTTTTCAAGATTATAAATTTATATTTATTAAAATTAAATCCATTAAGATTATAAAGAAATGGCAATCTACAATATGTTCTCAAATATTTGTTACAAACCAATAGAAATTGAAACTTTAAAAAAGAGATTGACCAAATTTTTAGTATTATATGGTTCTATTTAGCTCTGATGGACTGGCTAGAAAGCATTAAAAAGAGCTGCCAAGATAATGAAGCCATTACAAATGAGGTTGCAGCACAGGCACATCTCGAAAATTATGCCCTGAAATTGTTCTTATATGCCGACAAGCAAGACAGGGAACAAAACTTTGGCAAGTGAGTATTTAGGTTTTATGAGAATAGAACCTTTTGTCTTAGATTGAACTGTGTAATCACTGCATCACCTAATGTTGTTTGTAATCATCTGCTCTTTTATTATTCCACTGTTAGAACAAGGGTTTCCTCACAGAATGAGAGTGTTAAGATCAGTATGCTTTGCTGGGTAAGTGGGGATTGGCAGACATTGTATGCCTTTGATAACATTATGGAGAACTCTTAAGGTGTGCAGGTTTCCTCAAGATGTTATCTGCTCTGTTTCTCTTTTTGTAATGAGTATCACACCAGCATTTGAACCTAGAACCCCCAAGTGAAAGGCCCAATTTTAAACCAATACTATCACTGTTTGTAATTGTTTAGGAAAGCACTAATATGCACTAATTTAAGACAAATTCCTTATATTTGAGAGTTATTATTATTTACATGCCTCAGTGACTGAGATAATTGTTACTCCCTAATTAATATAAATACAAACTGATATTCTATATATTCTTCATATTAACCTTTTGAGCGCCAAAGCCGCCTATACATGACAAGCGCATACGTGCACTGAGTGCCTGAACGTCTATAATAATTGAAAAAAAACGCGCGCCACCAAAATAATAAATAAAGTGTTTCAAAATTAGTACTGATATTTTTACTCAATATTACGTGAAACAGAATATACCAGTAACGTGCGAGTATTTAAAATAAGTGCCTTATAGAAACAGAAACTGTGAAAAGTTACATTAAAAAACATGGCAAATAATAATAAAAAAAGAATATGTCCACACGCCAAAGTCACCTATAGTTGACCTATCTTAGTCCAAGATCCCAGAGCCGTATAAGACACAACTTATTTTCTAAAGCATATAACTTTCAGTTCTCAGTAGTCTCTTGTGTACTTTTTAATATCTGAATGTTTGTGGAGCTTGTGGAGGAGTTTGTGGAGGATGTTGTGGAGTACAGTGCATGGAAGTGCGGTTGTGGCGTGGCGCCTAAAAGTTTAAAACTGTAATCCTAACAAATATATGTCCTTATTTTAGAAATGTTGTTAAAGCATTTTACACAGCTGGGATGGTATATGACGTTTTGACCACATTTGGAGAGCTGACAGATGAAGCCACTCAGAACAGGAAGTATGCTAAGTGGAAAGCAGCATATATACATAATTGCCTTAAAAATGGGGAGACACCAATTCCAGGTAGGTTATATTTCCTTATCATAGTTTGTTCATTGTAGGGTTATATTTTAATATACTAATATTCTTATTCATGTAAATGTATTCTTATTACAGGTCCTATGAAATCTGATGAAGAACAAAACAATGAAGAAACCTCAACTGATACAAATGTAACTAGCGACAATCAAATTATGGGTTTTACAAATGTCACTCCAGCGACGCCACCAACTGTACCTACTAGTTTCAGCAGCTCTTTGCCTGATCCTAATGCTGCCATCAGGGCAGCTTCACAGTTACCACCAGTACCATACACCCCAGACCCTAATCCTGGTGGTTTTGTGCCCTATGATCCATCAGAGCAACCCCAACCCGCACCATCAAATACATTATATGGTGATAATTCCACTACAGTTGCACTACTGGGACCAGATCAAATTGCAAAAGCTCAAAAGTACTGCAAGTGGGCCAGTAGCGCCCTCAATTATGATGATATTAAAACAGCAATGGCTAATCTCTCGAATGCTTTGGAATTATTGCAAACAGGAAGAGATCCAGCTTGAAGAAAATTTATATGCATGTTATTAGGTAAAGATATGTAAATACATGGCAATGTTAAAACACTGTTTTACTCACTAATGCTGTATAATTCATTGATAAGTATATCTAAACCATAACATAGTTAAAATAAATGAGCATTAAGGTTTTTTGTTATATACTTGGTCCTCATTGAATGGTTAATTGCAAATAGATGAAATATTAAAAAAATCGCATTAACTAATCTAATATGTATAAATTTCGAAAATGGAAACTGAATAGAATTGTGCATTAGTTTTTAAATAAGCTTATGAAATCATATGAGGTAAATTGTTATAGGATATGTTATTATATGTATGCCAATAAATAATTAACTTCTAATGTATTTTTTTAATTTTCTTTCCCTAACATTTTTGTTACTAATCTATGTAGACTAGTAACATCTATATAGTTGTAATGATCTAAAAATATCACACACTATTTGTAAACATTGTAGAATATGAGATCCATTTTATTAGATTGTGCTAATGCCCTTATTTAAACCATCCTTTAGTTTTTCAGACTATAGCTTTTGTAATGCTTCTAACATAACTTTTGTACATGGGAAAGAAAAAAAAACATTAAATTCTAATAATATTTATTCAAAACCACATTACATTCGATTCACAACATAGTTATGGTTACATTAGTTGCTGTGTTATTGTTATCGACAAGTAATCCTGGTTATTCCAATCTTGTCAACAAATAATAATGCATGAGGAGCACCATGGCAACACTTAACAATTCCAACTTCATGTGTATTGACAGTGTCTGACCAGAGAAACTTTGATCTTATCATGAACCATTTGATTTTATAGCTTGTTAAAAAGCCGCATATAACAAATTCTAAAGAACTTTGTAAAAATTGAGAACAGCATTGTTTAGAAGTAAAATAAATAGTCTACAACTATTAAGCAAGCAAAAAAGGTGATCTAAGAAATAACACATTTCTTATCCAGAACCATTTACTGACGCATTTTAAAATTATACTGTTGCGTGTTAATACAGTCATTCATATATAAATCAGTGGTAACAAATATTATGTTTAAAAAAAGATATGTTATATACATAATTCGTAGTTTGTTTTAATATTACAGTTTTAATGAAGATTTCTGATTAAAAATGAGGAGAGTACCACTTATGAGTATAAACTGTAATACAGTTAATGACGTCCAAGTAAGACATGACATAATTAACCATTTATAACACACATACATTGTTCAATACATTCATTTAACAAAGTGCAGTAGCTTATGATTAAGTTATGAAGATTGAGCAAATCATACACATATTCACTGAAAAATCAGAAAGTGCATAATACTTATTCTTCTAATGTGCTTGAACTGTAAAATTTCTACATCTAACGATATACAATGGCAGTTTGTTTTGTTACAATAGTACAATGTTTAAATCTGTTCCAATAATTATAATACCTATTTAATAACGATTATTCAAATACAAATGAATATGATCTAGAACAAAACCAGGTGCAAATGGTAACAAAGCGTGGGAAAGTCCTAACAAATATCCATCATTTTCATTCCAGTTTTATATATTTAGAATTATATTTTGCACTCGACAAATCATATATGCACTATCACACTTTACACAACACAAAATGAATCTAGTCCTTATCACTTAAATTAATATCACTTTAGGTATAAAACAGATTCACTCAATATAATATACTGATTCAGGAAGATGTAACAATGTTTATTTACTCAAAAACCATTTATTGATTAATAACCTATTCACAGGTGTTGACATTTTATTAAGAAATGGTTTCTAATAAAATATTAATATGAGAAAATTTTATGAAATATAGAATATATTTTATAAAACATTCTCAAATTATAGCATTTTTTATCAAATATAATGGTGAAGAAGATAAATCATACATATCTCAATTTGTGTGATGACTAGCAAAAATCACAGTGGGTAAAATTTAGTGTCCAGCCTACACAATTTACTAAGACACTTTACTAAGACTGTTGCCTAATTGGTAAAAGGTCATTAGAACAGAAAATCCTATCACAAACAATAATATTCGATAAAGTTACGAACGGGCTCGGAAAGGCTACATAATGAATTTTTTGTAAATCGTGAACACTTTACAGACTAGATACATATTTTCCCACATATTTTTAATCCCTTTTGAGTCCATTCCCGTTTTGCGTCGATGCAGCTTTTTCTTTAGCTTCACGTCGGCTGATTTGGTACCTAAAAATAGATTTGTTTTCACTCTAAGTCCACAAATTTTATTAGAATTATATTAGAACTGAAAACTTGAAAGCTAATAATAAATTCCAAAATATCAGATAGAAAAATTCACAACACGATATCGGCAAGTTTCGGCTTCGGACATAAAACAGCCGAACCTTTCGGCCGGGCCAAAACTCGAATGTTCGTGAATTATCATGCGTCGTTCGGCGAACTTCGCGGCATAGGCATTCGGCAAAAGAGCATGAATCTGTTTTTAATTTGTAATAAACTAGGTATAAAATGAATACAAAATGGATGTCCCGAATTTTATAAATATGGGACTAATGACATATCCACCTTATAATAACGTTCAGAATTGCTCCGCATTTCCAAGCACTGTTCATGACATAAAAAAATTTAAATATATTCGTTACGTACTTTTATGATTATCTTTTATTTTGAATTAATTCTATTTAACTATCGATATAAATAGAATATGCAAATAAGTTTAAAAATTCTTCGTGATGGTAAGGCACACTATGCTTCGCATTATGAGTCATGGAAAATTTAAAATACACTAGATTTCGGTACGCAAAAGAAATTTTAAACATGTATAAGCAGGTTTCGGTTTCGGCCGAAACTGAGTGCGGGGCCGAAGGTTCGGTTACGGTTTCAGCTGAAAAACCTGTTTTGGTCGGACACTAGTTATTTCATTAGATCAAGCCATGGTACTAACGGAAATGGAATGGAAAAATATTAAAAAGTTTAGTAAAAATATTAAAATAGACCAAAGTTATTTATAACAATTTGTAGGCGTACGAAAGTATTTTATTCGAATTATTTATAGCAGATTTACCTACTTAGAATATATTTTTTATGTAAAGTCCACGAGTACGTAGGACTACATCGGAATATTACCTACCCCAAATAAACTAGAACCCAAAATTATTTGCACGACAGCAACGATTCGTCATCGCGAGTTCGCTGGCGAGCTGCCAGCCCGATGATGTTCGTACGATAGCACTAATTTTATTTCGTAACTGGTGTTTACATCATATAAAAATTGGTCAAGGTATATTGTTTCCAATGTTCAGGGACGTGGAACCGGAAAGAGATGTATGGTGAAAAACGGGATTAGACAAACTGTTTACGTTTTCACGTACTGTTGTATTGTTTTATTGCCAGTTATCCACAACTAACCACATAACCGACGAACAGCTCATCCGTACAACCTAATAGATCATTCTACAATACAATATCATATAGGAAATCAGCATAAATAGGCACAAAAAGCTAAACACATTCAACACTATACGAATTTTTAAAGTAATGATTACGGTGACAGACAAACACGTCGTAATGATTCTTCTATTTATGTCGGTTGTTTGTATGTTTGTTTAATGATTATAATTAGAAACAATGACTATGGCAGCTAGTAATAGATACCGTATACGAACTTCCCTCGTGTCGACACAGATTTAGAACAGTGTTATTGGGGAAATAGTTTTAATAATATATCGTGTCATATGCATTATTACAAAGCATCCATGATACGTACGAAACAACGAGTCTACCGCTCAGCATGAAAAAGAAGACCAGAGCGGGCGCGCTGCGGTCGAACGGATCGCCGACCATCACGTGCGAATACGCGGCCAAGATCGTCAGTAACACCAAGCCTACATTGGCCGCATTCTTTATTTTATCTGCAATAACATAAAATCATCCAATTTAGTGCAATTACAGTGTAAACATCACAATAAACTGTACACTATAAAACCATAATGAAATAAAAAATTGCCCATTGTTATAATAACAGCAAATGTAATTTGTTTAAATTTGGAAACAGTTAAAAGAATCCGCAACCAAATAGATATAAATTCAGTTAAGACAGTTTCACGAGGCGTGTAATGGTTAGCTTTACGTTTCAAACGAACGTACTGGATGTAGAGATAAAACTCAATAAACCTTAAGTGGAATAATAAAACTGTTCTTGATAATTTAAACGTTTTAAACCGTTACATTTTAGTCGCTTCGTT
>DWEE01002343.1:0-11725 GCA_018245755.1 Parelbella macleannani
CAGTGACTACCTACCCTAATCATGGCTTTTTATTTCTTTGTCAACATATAAAAAGTGTTTTATACCTGAGGCAACTGTTCTATTGATCCAGTGTTTTGTCGCTTGGTCTCCGATTCGTGCATTCTGCTCAGAATGAAAATTTTTATAATGACCATTAGCTTTTTTAGTATGTTATAATGGAACATATAATGTTTCATCTAAGAAGTTAAATAAATGTGTTTGTAAGCTGCTTGGTTCCCATATCAGTGTCTCTCAATTTTAGCATATGATAGTTGTGTGTCAGTTGTCCCAACATATTATTTTATAATCATATTTAAGTAGGTATCATTTTAGGTGGTCTAGTGTCATTGGATTTTTAAATGTTGATATTTCTAGTAGGCACTCGGTGTATGGATTTCTCCCTGTTGTATGGCAATAGACTCACCACATATTTATTTCATTGTGGGATATAATTATGTAAATATAACAGGTGAAACATGGGTGTACACTACACTCTTATGTTTCCTTTGGAGATCATAGGTGTGATGTTACCTTTAGTCATGTGCAATTTTTTACTGTTATTTCTGTCTCTTTCTAGTAAATGTTCACATGCCCAAAGATAGGGTGACACAGAGCCACCAGGGATATGGCTTTGTAGAGTTCATGGGGGAAGAAGATGCTGATTATGCCATTAAGGTATGTCTAAACTATAATATTTATAAGTAGACTGTGGTGATTGATCATTGCTTTCACAATAGAGTATATTAATAGAACTAATTGCAAACAATGGAAATCAATATTCCATCTAAGAACAATAGTGCAAGAAACATTTTTACTTCAATAGTAGTCCTTTCAATATTATACATATTATGTCTCCTAATATATTTTAATTAGTATTTTTTTTACTAAATCTAACATTCTTGATGTTGCCACCTTGATTTTAGATGTCTCATATCCTCCCGAGAATGTGTTTTATCTGAATTATTTTTTATAAAGCGTTTTTTTAAGAATTTAAAGTGATATCCTTAACTTTTCTCATTCTCGAAGGACACTGTCCAATGGTCGGATGATAAAAGGGTCGATGGTAATGGTGATGATGACTATTGATTCTAAACCTCATTGTCTTTCAGGTGATGAACATGATAAAACTATATGGCAAGCCAGTAAGAGTAAACAAGGCATCAGCACATCAGAAGAACTTAGACGTGGGAGCCAATGTATTCATTGGAAACTTGGATCCTGAAGTAGATGAGAAACTTCTCTATGACACATTCTCCGCTTTCGGAGTGATATTACAGACACCAAAGGTGAGTTCAAATGTATCGTATTAATTGTGTATATGGATATGTAGTCCTTGTGTATGTGCAAATGTTGTATGTTAATGTTATAATTGAATTTCCAAAAAATTGCACAGGAACATGTCCATACTATTTTTGATTTTACATAATGATTTTGCTCATTAAAAGTTGGACTCACAAGCAGAACTCACAAGAGAGATATTTAAAAGAGTTAGGAGCTATGTTCAACAGAGTCATGAATGTGTACTGTATATATGCATTTTTGTGCTTTTCATGTGTCACTTAGAACAGTGATTGGGGATTAAAAAAAATTATAATAATTGTCATAGATGATGTGTATGTTTGTATTTTACTTTTCAGGTAATGAGAGATCCGGAAACAGGAAACTCTAAGGCATTTGCCTTTATCAATTTTGCATCATTCGAGGCGTCAGATGCGGCGATTGAAGCTATGAATAACCAATACCTCTGCAATAGACCAATATCAGTTTCTTACGCATTTAAGAAAGATGTGAAAGGAGAGAGGCACGGGTCTGCAGCTGAAAGGTAACAATAAATCCTGTGCAATGATTTAGCCTGGTCATAACCATGTCACTTTATAGATAAATGTAGTTACATAAGTATTATTTTGTAAATTATGCATATCAAAAATGTATAGTTTTAAGCTTTCAAGTTTTATAAGTTTGTTATATCATTACAAATTATACCTTATGTTAAGCAACCGACAGACTGACTCATGTTCGGCAGTTACATTAATATGATTAAAAAATGAGCTTCATTTGTTACTTTTTTGTGCAACAAAACTTTGTATTACAGGTTACTCGCTGCTCAAAATCCTCTTTCTCACGCCGACCGTCCCCATCAGCTGTTCGCGGACGCACCACCAACTATTATGGGGCCGCTTATAATGGCGCCTCCACCGCCCCCTGCGCCATCTCCAATGCCACCCCCCGGACCGCCAATGAATGCCCGACCACCTCCCCCATTACCAATGACTGCTCCACCTCCACCACCAACATCAATGCCACCTCCAGGGCCGCCACCTCCTCCAGGTCCACCTCCCCCACCACCCCCATTCCATCACTTCCCGCCGCCCCCATTTGGGCCCCCAGGCTTTGGTCCACCGCCCCCGCCCGGCGCGCGTCCACCGCCGTGGAGACCACCGCCACCATCCTTCAGACCGCAATTTCCACCAAGAGGACCTCCCCCTTTTGGACATCCACCTTTTCCCCCGCATCACCCGCCTGAACCAAACTATAATTATTAAATGTAATTAAATAATAAGTAATGTTTGTACTTGTACTTTTATTTTTTATTAAATATTGGCAGTTCCCGCCTGATTCGCTGAGCGCAATTTGAAATTTTTTAATTCTTGAAAATAATATTGTCCCTCTCACTATTAGTCCAAGCTACTGGGCAAACAAAATTCGACTTTTATGAATATACATATATTGATTTACATATTCATCAGAGCACTGATTTTAAGGGTAGTTTCATTACAGAAGTACCTCGGCGAAAGCTGCATATTGATATACGGTCTTTCCGTTATCCAGCGTTCACTGGTGCAATGTGCTATTGGTCTAAAAATTTAACATTAACCCTATAATTCCCGAAGAAGTAGGTATAGGGTTTAGTACACTCGTAACTTTCACGAACCGTGTTATACTTGAATAGAAATGAAATTAAAATGAACAATCCTTAAATTTCTTTTAGAGCAGCATTGTCTATATTCTAGAATGTTTTATGGACAATTTCATTGAAATGCGACATCTATGTTAAGTTAGTGAACTATTCTTTAATACTAGCTACCATTTGATAAAATAATACCGATTTTACTCGATAGATGGCAATAAAAACCTCGTTAATATAAATTGCACTTACAAAAGGCATATTATTTTATTTGATTTGTTAGTGGTAGTTACACCTTTTTTATTCCCTAACATTATACTGATAGAGTAAGATCGAATGTACAAATATATTTTAACTGGTAGCATTTATGGATTATCTACCTGTTTAATAAACATTAAAACATATTGGCATTGAGTATTATGTATAAAACTTATCAAAATCTTACCTGAGTATAAAGTTATAAATAATGGGTAAAGACCGGAAATCTCAAAATTTTGTTGTAAAAGTTCGCTTTCATTGGATATCGTTTTACACGCAACCACTCGATCCTAACGCTAGAGACTGACTTAATAACGATGCGGGGGGAGTTTACCGTTTCCTACATGTTGCCACATGCAAAAAACATGCCTGAAACGCGATTAAAAACATTTTTACGGTCTTGCCCTTTTTACGATATTACCCCAACGCACCCTACTGTAAAATTATCTGCGTTCTGATCCGAAGGTATTGTCAGTCCACATACTAGAGCCGATCGTCTCAGTCCTCAAGAATAAGAATGTATCTGTAACCAGCCTCAAATAGGCTAGGTACTAAGTTCATTATTATTAACATGTAACAACGAGATTTATGTTATTATCTGTCCCAATCCTGCAACTCTGTTATCAATTACCACTAAAAGTCTTGTTTAAACTAGATACAGGTCATCATCATTGTCATCTTGTTCAATTCTACTGCTACTAATTTTAGACGAAAAGCGTAGCTTTACACCTATAATCCCCGAAGGGGTAGGCAGAGGGGTGTATTACACTCCCACGTTTCACCAGTTACGTTTACGTCCCATGGAATAGGTGGTGAGCCTTTTGCCATACACGTTAGTAGTTAGACAGTTGTTACATGGCACGTATAATATGGCATGTAAAGTAGCATGGATAATGTCCTTAAAGCAATCGATATCGGTATATATGTATGTTTTTATATTTAACAGCTACTCATAATAGATTGTGGTCACGTCGGCGACGTGGGGGCGGGAAGAAACTTATATGGCCACTAATGGTACCTACCTCAAATCTATAAATTTCCGCTGAATTTGTAGACGTTAACCTTTTCTATTTCTAATTAATATTTAACTTATATCTTTATTCTAGAACATTGAAATGAAAATTATTATTACTACCTACCTTGTAACACCATCACGTCAAGTCCTTTGTAGGGTAGTCAGGGAGAATCAAGTGCAAAATATTTCTATTCTTGCAGATCTCACGTGATTCTATTGTAACGAGAAACTATAATACAAATACCTCTATTTCATAAGTATTCATCTATTTATGGTTGGGATTAAAGTACCTAGTTAGGTATAAAATTGACTACAGTTGAAAAATGCAGTAAGATAAGACCTTTATAACAGGTAAATTTATATTAAACCTAATCGATTACACATTTTTCGTGTTCATATTGTTTATTGGTTCGTTGGTCGAGTGGTTGTAAGCGCGACTGCCGTTCGGGAGTTCCTGGGTTCGAATCCCGAGTCGGGTACTATTGGATTTTTCTAATTTAGAATTTTTAGTAATGACTCGGAGTCTGGATCTATGCCCGATGTATGGCAATAAGCTCACCGCCTATTACATAGGACTTAAACATAACTGGTGAAACGTGGGAGTATAGATACTACACTCCTCTGCCTACCTCTTCGGGGACTACAGTCGTGGTGTTACGTTACGTTATATTCTGTCACTTTTAGCAGTTTAATTAGGGGGAACTGATGAAAAATTAATATTATAATTGTATTAATTATTGTAAAACACATACAAAGTACAAACACTTTATAAGCTTCCAATATTATTATTGTCGTCAGTTATAAACTTTAAACCTGCGATGATGGCTTTATGAGTTTGTGCATTTTCGAAATTTTAATACTTAAATAAATATTTGATAAGCGAATCGGTAACATGAGGTGCGCAATATTGAATATGACTGATTTCGAAAACGGAATGAAATATTAATGTTTTGTTCCATGTATTTGTTGTTTTTTCCATTAAGTAGCCCAATAGATATTTACTGGTTGCATTAAAAAAATATACAATCTGAATAACATAGACTTCTAAGACTGTGTTTAGCGTCTATTAGACTCAGCTCCAAAGATATTTTGAGTTAATCAGAACGGCATTATATGTAGGTATATATCGAGCTCGTGTATACATGGTGATCCATAAGCAAATAAATGTACATATGTATTTACCTACGTGATATTAAAATTCCAACAGTCTCTCGGTGAAATCTCGTAATATGGTCGTTCGTATTCCCTCAATTTATCGGTTTGGTACATATAATTATTTATTCAGAAACGATGCTTCATTTGGCGACGCATATAAGCCCTTTTTAACGAGGAGCGATTTTCGTGCGTGTTGAAGCATACTAACTACCTTCGTTCTGTTCAGAAAATGTGCGTATTGACGTGATGGATTTATGATTTCCCAGGGGAAAATATGATCGGGAAAAAATTTTTGTGCGCACCTACATTTTTAACATGATTATTTTACATGATTATTTGAATAGAGTATCTTGGCAAAATTGCTAGAAATCTCACGATAACAGAAGACGATTTTTTCGATTGAAGAGACTTGTGCACATAATTTAAATAAGTTGTTAGGAAATTGCTATACGTTTTGTGTAGTTGTTTGAACATCATCATCATCTGGCTATCCCAGTCCACTGCTGGACATAGGCCTCCCCCAATGAGCGCCATCGTGCCCTGTCCTCGGCTTGTCGCATCTAGCATCCGCCTGCAGCCCTGCACAGATCGTCATCCCATTTCATCATTCATGCATGAACATAGACAGCAAGAAATGAGAGACTTTATTAGAGGAACTGAGAACAACGAAAATTTGCGAAATACTTTCTCTTTAAATTAATCGATTTCATTATAAACAAAAAGAAGATTACGGTGCTTTTAGTTTTACCTCAAAAATAATTAGAGAGCGATAGATACTTATCTCATTGTAAATTTATAGATAGAATCATTCTAGAAAATTCAAAAGAATTTAAGGAAACTAGAATGCCGATTTGAACGATAGCACTGGACCGGAAACACTTATCGTATCGGCGACCGACGCTGGCCGAAGCATATCATTGCGCATACATATGTACATATATTGTGTTCTTATTGTTCTCGTTCTAATAACTGGACATGCAAGCGCTTTTATAAAGAACTGCAACCGGTTACGGCTTTGAAAATTCAACATTTATATTGGAAATTTTCAAATAGTCCTCAAGAAGACGGCGTGGACGATAAATTGTAGACATCCTTTGTTATCATTGCTGTGAAAAAAAGCATAATGCAATATTCCGCAGTTTTTAAAACCGTCGGCAGTGTTCTTTGCTTTATATTCTTGAGAAACGTAACATCACGCCTATAATCCACCAGGCGGTATGCAGAGGAGTATAGTACAGTCCCACGGTTCATCAGTAACTTTTACGTCTCATGGAGTAGGTGGCGACCCTATTGCCCTAGTTATTATTATTATTATGCCATTATTATTATGCCTATTACTATAGCCGTATCTCTTGCTACAGTTTCTTATAGTCATAATAAGTCTTATGTATGAGTGCCACAAAATTGTCGCTACACGGATTGACACGTGTCTTTCTATACAATCTTTTGAGGCTGTAGTATGATATTGATCGTAGTCTACTGCGTTGATCGAGTGAGGGTTAGTGGATGACTGTAAAAGTACAATGTTCCTGGGTTTCAAAGTTTTGGTATAACAATTATTATTAGGTTACTGCGTCTTTTTACTTGACAATGCTCCAATGGGACTCAGTTGGTAACACGGGAATATACGATAGAGACGAACATTTGTGTAGTATGTGATCAGTGAACGAGACAAACGGATTCCTTGGATATTGACTTTGGAAGTAATTTTTCTTTGTTTCCTACATGTAAAAAGTGTATTTCTGGGATTCCTAAAAGAAATTTTGAGGTAATTAGATTATTGGTATGTGGAGCGAGTAAGTGTAGAACAAACGCAGTGATGGCCTAGTGGTTATAAATTCAGCCTCTCAATCCGGGGTTGATGGGTTCGAAACCATGGTGCGCACCTCTTTATAAAAAGTGCGTTTTAAGTTTTAATACCACTTGTTAAGGGTGAAGGAAAACTTCGTGAGGAAACTTGTACACCTTAGAATTTATAAAAAAAAGATTGTAAGGTGCCTGAAGTCTGTCAACCCGCACTTGGCCAGCATCACAGACAATAGCCTTAACCCCCTATTGAGAGGAGACCCATATTCCAACATTGGAATGACAAATGGGTCGATTATTATTTATTGTTATATGTGGAGCGTCAATTTTTTCCAGAAAGTACCGAAAGGTTGACGATTGCAGATGCAAAATTATTTAACCCGAATGATTTCTAATATCAGCAACGTATTATCCTTCTTTCGATATGGACCGATCATTATCATCATAGCCCAAAAAACACTCAATAATTTCAATACCAAAACCCAGTATGCTATTGGTTTTAACGTAATGCTTTCTCTCCCCACGCAATCTGCTATATCAATATGTGAATATCCACATTTCTCTGTCATTATTCCTTTGTGCGGCGGACAATGATGAACCCAGATCGGATCTCATCTTCAAATGGAGTGTTACCTATACATTTCTTGATCCTGATGAAATATTACATTATCTGCTTATGGTATTACACAAATCCAACTTATCTGTCTGTACTCATGTATAATTTTATTCTAATCAAAAAATGGATTTGGCACTGCGTTTTGACGCCTCATGTCGCGGTGTGGTAATTATAACGATATATAATAGGTACTGAGTGTAATTCCAGATACGATCTCTTAAATATTGAATTGAGAAACCGTTCGCATTTTACCACCTACTTGTAAGGTATTATTCAGTCGATCAAAGAAACTACATTTTTAACAATTTGAAGATTGATTTATACAGATAAACTTCTTGAAGTCGTTTAGTTGATACTTAGAACATTTATATTTTTACTGTCGCCAAACCCGCGGGCAGACCGCAGTGTGCATACTATACGCTCAGATGTACGTCCAGCTACAAACGAATTGTGTGAGAAAATTGGTACACGTGAAATACAATAATAATATGATAAAAGATAGATCCCTTCGTTCGTGTAATTTGTCGATCCGCGTGTTATTCGAACGACCTTCTAGAAGCCTATCGAATTCGATGTATTATAATATTATTACAACTGTTATCATTATCAAAGTACCAGTAGGTTTTCGTATGATACGTTATTGTAATTGGAGAACATTATATTTTGCGTAACATCGCACCTGTAATCCCTGAAGGGGTAGGCAGAGGGAGTATAGTACAGTGGCAAAAATTGGAGACTTTCGTTATATACGAGTATAACTGTATTACTGAAAGAGGGGTTACGAGAGGTTCTCTATTTGAAATTTACTAGTGGACCTATTACTTCCGGTTTATTAATATACACGCAACGTCACCGTCACCGTCACCAACTGTCATATGTTTCTGCAAACCTAGAAAAGTTCAAACTGATGTCCAGCTCGTGGTTATAGCAGACATCAAGACGCAACGTTTTCAATAACCCAGAGCCATAAAGCTATAAGCGTTTAGCCGACATAAAGATGTGAAACACACGAATCCATATTGAGATCGT
Organism: Parelbella macleannani; assembly: GCA_018245755.1. Taxonomy (NCBI): domain Eukaryota; kingdom Metazoa; phylum Arthropoda; class Insecta; order Lepidoptera; family Hesperiidae; genus Parelbella; species Parelbella macleannani. Next base: position 8,785 of record DWEE01002343.1, read on the forward strand.
GGCCTCTCATAACTTTAGTTCGGCAACTTTATGGCTGGCAGATATCGAAAACTGTGCACTATAGCACGCCGCGCGGGCGTTAAAACTTTTTCATTGGCCACTCTTATGAGATATGGCGTCGTTGGTGTCGATTTACTTCTGGAATTTAGACAATATTTCCGAAATTTATTGCCGAAAAATTTATAGACGGCCACCAAGATGGCGACGTTAAATATCAATATGAAATAGTGGTCAGCGATTCTTTCGTATAAAAACTTTTTTGGCGGGACACAAAAATATGTTTGGTTTATTGGTGGATTATAGTTAAATATACTGACTGCCTCGTTGGTCGTAACTATTCGTGGTGCACCAAATAAGACTAATATACAATGTAGTTTATGTGAAGAGCTGAAAATCGAGCTCAGTGGCGTACCATTGGAGAGGCCTATGTCCAGCAGTGGATTGGAGTAGGCTGGTGACGATGATGTAATTTCACATTTACTAATAACACAACTCTGCGAAGTGAAATATATTTGATATAAGAATCTAAAAGGCAAATTCTAAACGACATTTATATTAACCCAAGTCTAACTTTTGGGAATGAACCCGTAGTTCTAATTGCATTTTTCATCGGATTCATCTCAACGCGAGTACATAGCGAATCATTTATAACTTTCTGTGTCGAAAACCATTTGTTTGCCGAAGCGGGGTGCACGTTTGCATTTCCCTCTAAATTGTGCTAATGGTTCCTCCTATCCACTGTCCTCATACCTCGGTTGGGAGCGGAAAATCTCTTTATTTTGTGTCGAAAAGAAGAAAATGTCGTACGTTCATTACCGTCCACTCGGCGCTGCCATCTTTCAGCTTATAATTGACAGACTTTTATGAGTTAAAAATTCATGGCAAATGTCCGAACATTTTTCGAAATATTCGAGCCGTTTTATAAGATCAGATATGACGTTTTACTTAGCTTTATTAAATGTTTATTAGTATTGAATACCGACGTTGTTATACAGATAAACGACATATGAAAATAGCCGGTGACGATACCTATATAAAATATATCTATATGAAAGAATTACAGAAATATGAAAAAAAAATATATATATGAAGGTGAACAGATTATATGAATATATAGCTTAGTAGATCGACTGTAATACACTCTCGCGTTACACCAATTACGTTTACGTCCGGCTATAGAATAGGTGAGTCTACTTCCGTACATCGAACACAAGTCCAAACTCCTAACCGTCACTAAACATCATTAACAGTAACGGTATAGAAACATATCGTGAACCTAAACACCTTAGAGTTTTCAGTAATGTCCTATGGGGCGTGTGGAGTCTGGCAACACACACTTGATCGGCGTGGTTGCCTATTGTCATTACTTTTTCATAATTCGAAGAGACCTTCGCCCAAAAGTGGAAAGATGAAAGGGTTGATAGTAATAAAATATGTACACTGTTGTGGGTTAAATTTGTAGTCTTTAAATATTAAATACGAAATTCCAACACACTGCATCAAACTTAATATATGATCGTACGAATTTAATTTGTAAAAGATCCCGTAAAGAAATAGGGATCCGCACTATTGTTTCCAGACGTTATGGTGCAGATTCAATAAGACCCTAATTTTCCGGGGGAAATCTATTCTCGGAAGTTGTGGGACGAACGAGTAGAACCTTATTAATGTCCTTCGTAATTACACAACATGAGCTCACAGGGTCGTAATTATTGTAGGCTGTTTATGTTTTCCGTACTCTACGTTGGATTTGGTCGATACAAAAGTCTTTGTGCAAAGCTTTTGTACCGACTCTAACTCTACCCTGTGATTGGATATTGATAGTAAAATATATTGAAAATAATTTTAAGAAATGTGTCTGCGTCAAGGTTTTATTCTAGCTTAAAAATCCTAATATTAAATTACCACATGAGTGATATGGACAGGTATAGCTTTCATTCAATAATTTGCTGTTCTACTTTTCCCTTTATGTTTTTATGTTTTATTTTTAAATATGGAAACAATTTATCTCTACGTCCAGTTTTGACTTTTTATTTCAATTCCATGTACATATATTACACATATAATTACACAGATACTACACATATATTACACATAATATATTACTCATTTATTATAGATATGTATTGAAAAACATTGCTCTGAGCTCAAGAAAACGACATGTACCTATATGGAATGGCTATATAATATTATGACGAATTCTAATAAAGCCGGTTAACAGGGGCCACGATCGCATATTTCACGGAAAAGCGTTCCCCTAATCTGGGTACGGCTAACGCTGAACAGAATTAGGAGTCATTGTGACCCCGGCAGCTCCTCAATGAATAAAATAACACTAACTCTTGTTCGGGCTAATTTGTTCAGATCTCACAAGCCTATAGAGCGTGTTTATATTTGTAGGTAATGGGTTGCTAAGCTTAAGTTTATTTAAAATATCATCCTCAATCCTTTTATTCGAACACGTTAAGTAAATATCAGATGAAACAATGACCAAGTAGATGTACAAAGTGAATATTAATGGATGCAAGTGTTGAGGGAGACTGAGACTCGCAAATCTTGACGAAGTAGATAGGATACTGACTGACAAGGGAGTCAGAAATTCTCGAAAGACTACGCTGTCAAATTACAAGTTAGCACACTTCATAACTTAATAATATAGAGTCGTCTAAATTGTGTGGGTTTCTAAATGGTATCTCCCTTTACCAATACCTATATTTAATAGTAACGTCAGAGGTACGTCTCAAGGACCCTAGTTAATAAAACCCATAGTTACCCTAGTTTATAAAACCCAGCCCATAGTTTATAAAAAATATATACGAAATTTAAACGTTGCTTACACTGTAATAGATATACCGTAGCCTATATCCACGTAGCCTATATGTCGTTGTATTGTCACAGATCTATCGTAGCCTATATCCACGTAGCTTATATATCGTTGTAT
>DWEE01002344.1:0-11725 GCA_018245755.1 Parelbella macleannani
CTTGGATGGGTGACCGCCTGGGAACACCGCGTGATGTTGGCTTTTTGGTGATTTTTATTATTTCTTTCACGAGCAATAATGAATACGTAAATCTAACTTTTTATCGATGCAAATAAACATTACTAAATTATAAATAATACTAAATTCATTTGCTGAACTGAAAAAAAAAAAACTATCCAAGTATTCATTCAAATCTCACTGTTTTGTCGTTTATTACAACATCAAAAATATTTTTACTCTCACGACACCACAATTTGTTTAAAACATATCGTACCACGTTATCCTGCAGTATTTTTATAATTTTTTCAAGGTGTGAAATAGCCCTACAATTGACAAAGCCAAAATAAGTATGTGTGAGCGAGTGAGTGTGGAGCATAGGTAAATAACAACAATGATATGATCAGGTGCGGCTAGTGCAGTGGTGCAGTGGTGCAGTGGCTGACCTGGAGCGCGTGCAGCGCGTCGCGCAGCGCGGCGAGCGGCGGGCGGCGCGCGCGCGGCGGCGCCAGCCCGCGCCGCAGCAGCGCCAGCAGCGCGCCGGGGTACGCGCCGTCCGCCGCCACGCGCAGCCCCGCCCCCCACACCGTGTACTGCTCCTTCAGCGTCTCGTAGCCCAACTCCTTAAATGGCAGCGCAGCTACGACATAAATGAGTATCACAGTTATATCATGTAATATGATGAATCTTCTAGCACTACAACCCGTGGAATGTTCAAATAGATACTGAATATCTCTAGCGGTTTGCTTACACCTCGTTTACTGTACCCCATTTTGAGAAGCAAATTTATATCTATAGAAAATATCACTCATCGGACTTGAACTGATTAAATTTACAAATCTACTTACACTGTACAGTGTTTGTCAAGAACAATGATCGTGTCAATGAAGTATAGCTTGACACTATCACAAAATTATTTATTTGTTGACGAATTATATTAATCATTAAAATTAGCCATGTTGAGGTCCCTAAATACCATATATTGACAACGTTAACAATAAAAAAAATATGACCAAATTAAAAATTTACCATTACAGCACTCCCAAAGTATCAGACACAATGAATAAACATCGCTTCTCGAACATGGATACACCATTCCTTCTTCGTCGGGTTCGAACAATTCTGGGGCCTGCCAGCGGTAATGTTCCGAGTTGCAATATATTTTGTAGTCTTTTGCGATTGCGTTGGCCGATATATATGCTTCCGAGGAGCGCACGGACAGTAATGGCTCGCAGTCCGCCTGATTTGTGTAACTGGTATCTGAAAAAGATTACTCTTCATTGAAATAACTTTGCTGTGTCTGGAACTGTGCTCGGTGTGTGGCAATACAGCCACCTATTCCATTGTGAAACGGAAACGTGACTGGTGGAATTATACTACATTTCTCTGCCTATTCAGCTTATGTGTTTCACCCTGAACTTGAAAAGTCTACAAGATACACACTATGAATTACAATCAAAAAAATAAATATCTTGTAACATCTTCCCACACATAGCAATCTGCCCGATTCTAAAATAGGATTGAAGGGTGCCTGTGCCAACTATTACCAGATAGTTGATAAGCTTCATATATCTAGATATTTACAGAATTTTTTTATTGTCTCTTAGTAAAGTCGTTGCAAGTGCAACTACTGATCAAGAGGTCCAATATTCGATCCCCGGAACGCGCAAGGTATTATTGGGTATTTCTAAATTAACATTCTCATTAGCAGTATAGAGTCTAAATTTATGCCAGGTGTAAGGCAATAGGCTCGCCCCTATTTCATGTTGGGATTTTCCTATAACAGCAGATTAATTGTGGGAGTGTAATACGTATAAAGCGTGAAAGTACTGTACAAGCAAATATAAATATCTTTTTATTTTTCAAACAGACCTTCAATATTGACATATTGAGGCTCCGGCGAGTAGAGATCGTACTGCTTGTCCGTCTTCCGCTCCCCGGGTATCTTTGCACAGGCGCTGAGGTCCGCCAGCTTGGCCGTGTCGTGTTCAGTGACGGCGACGCAGACGCTGCTCAGCGCGGTGTGCACGTAGCCCTGCATGCGCAGGAACACGAGGGCGTTGGCCACGTCGAGCGCATAGTGGACCGATGTCTGGGCGCTTAGGATCCGACACTGGAATTTAAAGACACTGTAAGCCACAGAATTATGTTTTTATATTGCAGCTTAGTGAACAATGAGGTCGCCTAATGGTAAGTGGTAACTGTAGGTTACGAACATTTGCTACAACCGTGGAGTAGCTAATTACTTGCAGATTATGAAGGAGTCAGATTGTTCGCAATCTAACTCGTCTTAATACTACCTCGTATCTATATCGTCAGCGCGATGAGTGCTTCTACAGTTCTTTCGTTTTCCTTAATTACTACATATAACATACGGTACATATGAAGCGATACCAAAAATATGTGAACCGGAAACTCCTTAAGATTAACAATAGATGGCGCCACAAGTATTTTCAATAATGCTATTGAATTTGACAAGGGCCTAGTAATGTCTATCTGGATCTTTCTGTTAAGAAAAGACCTGTAGCGATATCCGAACCTCACAAGAGTTGTATTTACTTAGACAAGTTATTCTTCACTATCTTTATTTGAGGACGGATTCCACTCCTACTCTTTTCAGCCCGCAAATTCATCTGTGTACATAAGATTTTCAGCTTTTGTCACTCCGAAAAATTCAGAAGACTGACTATATGAAGCATGAATTCCATTTACCTTGAAAGTATTAATAATACCAACAGTAATATTATGTATATATGATGGTTGGTTTTCGTAGCAACTGACCTGCTCATGCAGGATGCCGTAGAGAGTATCAACACATCGCTCGCAAATTATATGCACGTTGTCGTGCACGTCAGGAAAGAGTCCCATCAGGAGAATTATGTTTGGATGGCGACATTTACTAAAACAAAAAAGAAACATCGAATATTATCGTTGCAAGAACCTCATCAATCAATTTTTACCCACAGAATTACATCAAAATTTGAAATTAGCAATTTAAATGCAAAAATTGATTTTATTGAAATGTGCTAAACTTCAGTTTTAAATACGATTAAAATCTGTCTCCGGGACGTCTATTTAAAAGGACCTTTATTCTTATCTTTACCTTAATATGTTTATCTCCGAATTTAGTTTCTTCTTCACATGCTCGATGGTGACTCCCGCTAGCTTCTTTACCTGGACAGGCACGACTCCCCACTTGCCATGATTCCACGAAGGCTTCTCCATCGTCACGTCGAGGTTGCTGGAGCTGGCGACTGGCAACCCTAACGCACTCGTCTCACTCTGCAAGAGTTGAATGGAAATTTGGTACCTAGCTGCTATGTAATATGATTCGTCGTGGATATTTCAATATAAAGTCAAAAATGATTACGAAAAATTTTTGACGATTGTCATTACGCTAATACAAATTTTATCAGGCATGGCTAATACATATTTTACCAATTAAGGCGAAATTTTATAAAATTTAAATTGGACTGCAGATATGCGGAAGACATGTAAATCATCATTATTGATAACGCTGTTATTATTGAAACATTGTACATGGGTCTTCTAGGTTTCATATAACTGTGAAGAATCGGAGGTTGGCTTCAGGATTTAAACGCCCCAGACTTCAAGTACAAGCCTAAGAGCTAAACCACTAAGTTATCAGTGCTCCTTTCATACTTGTCATATAGTACTTGTTAATATGAAGTCACTGCTTACCTTACTATCCTCGGATTTGCTCGTATTAGCCGAAGGTTGATGCAACTGTTCATCAGCCCAATTATCAAACTTTTTCAATTCGCTCATAACTTCCCACATCTTCTCTTCACTATGGGCCTCCTTTGGATTCTCAGATGAACTATGACTAGATTTCGCATCGCTTGCCGCTTTCATACCGTCCACCTCATCGTCCGTTTTCTCGCCTTCCAAAAAATTTTTAACATCCATAGGCAGCGAATTGTCTTTGAAGAAAAATGGTGGGGAGCCCTGCTCATTTTCGTCCTTAAAATCTATATGTTTCTGGTGCAAGAAGTCCATTTCGGACGATCTTCGCCCGCTTTGTTTTGACCGTCGCTTTGATTTCTGCGGATCCGTGAACGATGATGGCGCGAACAAATTTCCGGGCATGAAAACTTGGTTTTGAAATAGGAACTGTATGTTTGGAACCCCGTCGTTAGTCTTCTCCTCGGAATAAGCGTTTCTCGTGTTCTTGTGCGATTTCTTCTTGTACTTGATAGCGGATTTCTTTTCGTAGTTGAAAGTAGTGTCAGGGTCGCCGGTACAATCCGTGCATGATACAGGTAAGGAGTGTCGTCCACATTTCTTCTTGACAGGAGTCTCTTGGAGCTCTTTATGGCCACCTGATCGTCTCGCTTGGAACTCAGCGAGATCACGTTTGTACTCTTCGGTTCTGATTGTGCCTATCTCTGTTGGAAGTTGCTGCTGCTGCTCGGGAGTTGGCGGGCCGGAACCGATATGACTCGTGGTCACAGTCACGCGCTCCCTGTAACAAATGACAGCCAGTTATTAATGCACGGTGATTCGAGAATGGCTATTCAGTGGACACTTTGGCAGGCGAACTAATCAGTACTTAATTGAATTTTAATTATAGGCCATACTTGGTGTTAACATTGCGCAATATAAAATTCCATTGAGATAATTAAAATCCACAAAAATCGGGTCCGAGAGATAAAAATGAGAAGACGTGATGTTTTAATTGGCAATACCGTAATCATTGCTGCTATGATAGAAGAGTTAGTAACCTCGCAATACTTATTACAATTATAATTGCTAAAAATGAGTCGGAGAGGGAGGGAGGGAGGGAGGGAGGGGGGGGGGGCTGGTAAACAAAACCGTGTGACAGTTGCGGGTCATTGACAATGCAAACGGTATTTTTTTTATTCCTACAGCTGTTAGGCACTATCATAACATTTGACTGTTCTGCTCAACTAACGGTTAATGATTCTAACTGCGCTGTCAGAGGCTATGTGTTCGATACCCATCGAGAACAGACATTTTTGTATTAAATTCTAGCAGGGTGTAAATTTATTTACAAAAGGATGGAATAACGCGTACCGCACATTCTCGCTCAGAAAAGGCATTCAAGGTTATGAAAGAATGATATTATTAAAATAAATGATACAATTATTATGTAAAATAAATAATTTTAAACGCAAATATAAAAACTAGAACACGACTAATATTCCTTTAGGATACATACATCATAAGCCTGTGTCAGTCCACTGCTGGACATTAGCCTCCCCACGACGGGTTTATTGTAATAATATTGATGACAGACATATAAATATGTAAATATTGTATATATCTACATGCCAAGCTATTTATATATAGCATATAAAGAGGTCTTAAACATTTTATCAATCGCCTTAACACACTCAAACACCTATAGACATATCACGCACGCACGCACGCACACAAGAATTAAATTTGTATAAACATGTGAATCTATATAATAAAACGGTCTATTATAACGAGTAGCCGATACAAAACCAATGATGGATGCGTAAAGACGAAAAAACAATCACAATTCGCTTCCCACGATCAAACACTAGTTAATAGTATTATAGTATAATAGTTGTTAGCACGAAGCTTATTTCTATTTTTGCATAAAGCTACATTCGTTACGGATGTTTTTTGAAGTGTTCATCTAATCGATAACAAGATTCATTTCAACCTCAGATAGATAATAAATGTTACACTGAAGTCTGTATCACTGGAAATAGAATAGAAAGAAGAATAGAATAGGAAAATGCCTCGTTGATCGAGTGGTTACAAGCGCCACTGTCGATCGTGAGGGCCTGTGTTCCAGTTCCGGGTCAGGATCTATTGGAATTTTCTAATTTGAATTTCTAGTAACGACTCGGAGTCTGGATCTATGCCCGGTGTATGGCAATCGGGCTCTATAGGCTCACCGCGTACTCCATGAGTCTTAAACGTAACTGGTGCAATGTGGGAGTAGGTGTACCCTTCTCTACCTACCCCTTATGAGATTACAAGAGTGATGTTACGTAATAGAATAGAAGACTTAACCCTAAAACACTGAATTAAAAGAGCTTAAATAGCGTGACGATTAGCTAATCAGTTTCACGTGCGAAGTCGCAGAAAAACATTAGTAAATATGGCTTTGATCGTTTCGACGGACAATAACGGTTAACTTTTTCAAGCAAGTTAACTGAAAAATTCGGACAAGTTCTCTTTGACGTGCCAAAGACGTGCCTTAGATATCTCCAACTCGCTCGGGTACAAGTCAAAATTAAGATTAACGTATTATTAACGTATGTATTACATATATACAAAACTAAAATGTTTTATATGTCCAACCGAAATTCGACTTAGACCGAAATTGGAAAAGGAACCGAGATTAGTTATTAAAATTTACGTTGAAATAATATGGTAATTTTTTCTTTGCCTGAAGAATCAATTGACACTAAATGACAATTCTGTCTTCAGATCATCAGCTCTTACTGCTGTAGTTAGCCGTCTTTGAGTGAGACTGATTTGATTATATTTATAGATTAAATAGTTATACAGAGATTAAACTTATCAAGTTATGACCGTTTGAAATTATTTGAAAAAACACTAATTTTCGATCTTCGATTTCGATCGAAAATCTTTGGATTTATTCACCTTAGGCCATTGACAGAACTTAACAGGTAATTTAGCATCATTCAAGTTTAGAGAAAGTTTGTTCCGCTCAAAAGTTCTATTGTAGTAAAAGAAAAACACTTGTATTGAATCGAAGTCAGACATGCAAGAAAATTAAAATTTTGCGACCGCTAATGCACAAGATTGAGATCAACCCGAACAACAGGTATCTAGGTATGTCTAAAGAAATCGGCAATACCAAAAACGTACGACGAGACCTAATGCTCGTTTGTGTCTGGAGATTAGTCGTGATCGTGACCGTGACAGCGCCACTCACGACCGGAGTCAGTCCGATCGGAATGCATCGAAAGTTCAGCCTCCGTACGCTGTGATGACTTTCGATTTACATCTCCTGCTTTGTCTTCTTTTAACATGCCCAGCTATTCACCACAGAGTCCACATTTCCAGTTCGAACAATGTGACAGGCTAAAGCCAGTGTCGGCAAGACAACTTTTTCCAGACAATATAATGTTGTATTGCGATGACTTTCGATTTACTTCCGCTCGGATATGACTGTTTTTCATTGTCTGGCTGTGATTAGTGGACAATGCAGATAGAATGCTGCAAACATAATAGATTATTGAAATAACAATAAATGAGATAAAAGAACAAAATCGAAGTGATCTAATTTTTTTTATTTAAGCGGTAAAAACATCTGTCAAATATCTTAAGATGAGCTTTTCGGTGGCATCTAAATTTTGAAATATTTCATCATGGGCAAATTTTTCAATTTCATCCTATCACTCCTATCCGTCCTGTCCATAAACCCAAGGTGCAATGTCAACCTTATATGAAGAGTGAGACACTATCTACGATCGTTTTATGTGGTACTGCAGTGCATTTGATTCGTTAATAGATTTACTTGGCGCATCGAATTTACATTTCGAGGTCGCCCACCAGAAATTGTTAATTTCCAGTAGGTTTAAATGAAAGACTTGACCAATACTGTATCAAAACTAAAAGGATCTTTATGGAATAAGTCTGAGAAAACCTATATATTTATAAGAAAACGGAAATTATTTCTCTCCAGTGTTCAACAAAACGAAAACGCTTCTGTGGCGAGACATGCGGCTCTATACACTTCACCAACGAACTGCTCAATTGCATTTTGATAAATATCACAAATGGTTTTAACGGCAACTATTGTTTTACTACACTTATACAACGTAAAACGTAACATTACACCTGCAATCCCCGAAGAGGTAGGCAGATGAGTGTTGTACATTCCCACGTTTTACCAGTTACGTTTAAGTTTCATGGAATAGGCGGTAAGCCTATTGCCATTTACCAGGCACATCACACTCCGAATTAGAAAATTCCAATAGTACCGGACCCGGGATTAGAATCCAGGACCTCTCGTTCGGCAGTCGCGTTTGCAACCATTCGACCAAAGAAGCAGTCCACTAACTACACTTATATAAAAATGGCAAATGTCCTTCTTGAGTTTGACCGGATAACCAAATTTGTAAAAACCGTCTTTATATTATTTCTAAGTAAACAAAACATGCTAAATCCATCAAATTTATCCTTAAAACTACTTTGACACCTCTTTTAAATGTACATTAGAATTTTAAAAGCACAGAAACGACATGATCCTATCTTCCAAACATTTTTCTGTGAAATTTGGAGTCAAACATTTTTTATCGCTGGCAAAACTGGAGGATAGGATTAAAGGGACCACTCAGAAGTATGATTAGAAATATATTCACCAGCGGTTTATAACGGATTTAAATTGATATGTTGGATCAAATTTTAAAAAAAATGGATTTTACCATTATTATCATCAATCCAATATCGTTGCGCCATTTGTCAAAGGATCTCTCTCGGAATGAGAAGGGTTAGTACCATAGTCTAACAAACCTTATCTTACGCTAACTGTCGATTACTTAGACTTCTCGAATATTCAAAAACATTCTGGAAAATTCCAAAGCGTTCAGATTTTTTCTCAACATTTTCTTATACCGGTGTAGGAAGAGACATGTGAAATTAGTTTTCAATTGTAATAAAATAACGAAGATATTTAAAACACAGTATGTTACACACTTCATGTTATTATTTTAAATTTATAAACCTGAAGCGGTCATCAAATAATTATAAGTCCGAGCAAACGAAAACAAAAAAGAATTGCCTATATATCGTTCAAACCCATCGCAGAAATGTCTTGGAATAAAAAAAAACAATTTCTTTTGCATTATCCATTTAGTCGTTTCCTAAAAAACCAATAAAGAACATTTTAAGAATCATCCAAATCGATATAGTCGAAATTAAGCGAAACAAAGTAACGAAGCAGAGTTAAATTTTTATCTGTGTACACTGTACATATATTGCTCATCAGTACCTAATTTATTATGATAATGTAATAGTAATTTATTTAATAATACTTTCATTACAGCCGACATTGGACTATTGAAATGCTTCAATACCAGTTCTATTGGTATAATTATAAACATTGACCGTTACGTCTAATGTAATTAACTACTTGCCAATTTTGATTTTGATGAATTCATTGCGTCGATATAGTCTGACTATCTTTTTTAGAAGCCACTATCTGAAATCAGACGAGTCTGACTGTCTTATCTAGTTAGGAAAGTTTCAAATTACAGCTTAGCTACGAAGCTACCAAATTTTTACTTTCCCGCGTAAAATTTAAGAAAATATTTTTTAAAAATTGGATATACTATAGTCCTCTATCTAATGCTATCCTATATCCTGTACTTCTCCTATCCCATATCCTCTATTATATTTCTTTTATTCTCTTATCGTTTTGTTACTTTGCTGAGTGAAAGTTGAAATATATGATTAAATTTTGGTATACTACATAGCTATATTTCTCTCCCTATCTCTTAGGTTATATACAGGCGTGATGCTGTTTTATGTTAGTTAATCTTATGAAATAAATCGCTTTCACAAATCGTTGGGGCGTCTGAAACTCCATGCATTATCACACTTTATATGCTAAGAGTGTTTCACACTATCCCACACGATTCGTTTTTTACGACATTTTGACATCCGATATCATAATGATTTGGCCAGGCCGTCGATGTCCTTCATTATTTCGATACCCGTCTTATATGCCAACAACGGGTAACGTGAGAAATGCATGATGTGAAAAACGTCATATTACGCTTGTTATCCATGAAGGGATAGGCAAAAAGAATGACGTAATATACAACAATTTAATAAAAAAATAATTCTTCGATCACTCTATAACATCAGTGAGCGTTGTAAGCACATGCATATTGATAGAGAAAATTAATTTTGTAAATCCATACCACAGGCTAAACAGTAAGAAAATCAATCATTCATACAAGTGCTTGGCTGTATGTACATAAATTGCAATATCAAATGGTCCATTACACTTGGAATACACGCAACGCCTGACTTAGTACTTAATGGTCTTAACTCCGTATAGTATCTATTTCACAGCTTTATAATAATAACATTTACGAGATAATGTGATAAATGAATAAGACTTGTCTGTTCGTCTAGTGATTATAACAGCTGACTCGAATCTAGTACTTAATATGAACGCTCAATAAGACTGTTTGTCTGTAAATCGCACCGCCGCGAGTTTCCAAGGTAATCTCGGATTCAAATCTCGGCGGATGTTTCCTCACACAAGACAACCGGTCGTTTAATTCGAAACACAATTTGAATTTGAGGGAATATAATTAAGCGCGTAGATTAGAGAAAGGAGCGAGATAAATTAAGAGCTGATAAGTTCGAAATATATTAAGTAAATCTACATTATCTGTACCTTACGCAACGTCGTCGCTATAGAAAGCGAACAGTTAAAACGCAATTTTTAATGTCACGAAGATAATGCTTACATAAATATTCAGCTGTCTTGAACCATCAATTTAAGTTATTTGGGAGCCAATAGCCAATAACCAAAGCGACTATCCGAGACCGCGATCAACAAATAGACGGGTGAAAGTGAAATTTTAATACCGTATTAAACAATGCAATTTGTATGACTTCATCTCATTTCAATGAAGACATTAATGGACGCATCAATCATGATTCGTGATTTCCATCTCGATTACTTTCCTCGTAACGCGATGTATTTACTGAAACATTTGAATAACCGCTGCAGATTATTTAAAAAAATATTCATAAAAAGATTTTTCTTACGAGATAGGCAGATAGCACTATGTGCCACATGTCTCTGTCCTTACTTATTTTTACCCACATAAAATGACTATAAAAAAAAATAAAGTAGGTGGTATAATTTCAAATCGTTTAACTAAATGACGAGATAAGAAAAAAAAAAACGATTCACGAACGGCCAATCTAGGCTGGATAGTATAACAAAAAAAAGTAGACAAAGCAATTTTACATTGACGTTTCAAATCGCGCATAGCTATGCTGAATATCGAACGAAACTCATTAAATCGCGACAATCGTGGCAAAAATCTTGCAATCTCAAAATGTATTAAAAAGAAGAAACCCAAAATCAACCACCCTCGCCAATGACGACAAAACCAGCCGGCTTTCATTCAAACGCTTTAAAGACGCGTGGAGGCTGTGGAAGCGTCGTCATCGGCGAGCAGTTCGGTCATTCGTTCAATACCAGCTCACGATAACGTCAACAACATTGTCGTAGTCTTTGTAACGAGTAACGGATATTTTTTGTCGTAACGCGATAACTTTGTCGATGTTCCGAAACGAAATGTTGAAACCGAATGTTTTTTTTTTCAAATATAGAAATAGCAAGCAACAAGGCCAACGGATACTCGGAATTTACTGCAACATATAGATCTATATCAGTTAAATTGGTGAATGCAGATGATGACTGAAAAAAACCGAAGAATTCTTAGAGGCCACAGAGAAAGATATTATGTTACTTTGAAAAACGTACATAACAAGTAATATAAATGCTCCTCGTTTCTAACCAATTTTTCACATAAATTGAAAGATTTCAAATAATCGAGTATGCAAACGTAAACGTAACATCACGCCTTTAATCCCCGAAGGGGTAGGCAGAGGAGTGTAGTACACTCCTACGTTTCACCAGTTACGGTTAAGTCCCATGGAATAGGTGGTGAGCCTATTGCCATACACCGGGCACAATCCAGAC
>DWEE01002345.1:0-11725 GCA_018245755.1 Parelbella macleannani
AAGAAATTCTGAATTAGAAAAATCCAATAGCACCCGACCCGGGTTTTGAACCCAGGATCTCCCGATCAGCAGTCGCGCTTGCAACCGCTCGACCAACGAAGCAGTCAACATTCCACAATACATATATATAAAAAATACATTAAATATATAACTTAACTTTAACTTTATCCAGTGTTGCACGATTTATATTTTTACATTCATTTAACAGCTAGCAACACTGCGTTAAGCTGTATAAAAACGAATTATTGTTATAAAAACCGACTACTCAAACTACAAAAACAACAAAGCCTCCCTACATTGTAAATCTAGTTTCTAACAGAATGTATATTTACACAACGGAATGTCTAACCATTTGTAGTGCGGTAAGGTATTTCTTCCACCAGAGGTACCTCTGCACCTTGGGTCCCAGAGCCGCCAGCAGATAGTATGAGTACATCACGATGTGGACAAATGTGTTCAACATTCCGAAGAAAGTTGAATGACCGCCTGAGAAGAGATAAAAAATAATCAGTTTAGAATGGCATCAATCTTAGATAGGATAAAAATATTACTATATGCTTTACGGGTCCACGCTGGGCTCCTGAAGCGATAGACAAAAAGCACTGAGTGGTAACTACTTCTAATATAATAATAGTATAAATGTTACGTGCTTTATTTCCATTTAACAGTCCTTTCGTACACGCAAGTATCTATGTATACGATAAGTGTATTTTTTAATGATAAAAATACGTCTACATTAATATGTAGATTACAAAATCAAATGTCATTCTCGATTTCCTACGATCTTCAATGACACTATTTTATTTAATGTCCAATAATTTTTCATTTCCTATATCGAGTTTTACAATAAGGAAAGATTCTTTTAAAACAAGATGACCTGGTGTCGTATTGGTCTCCGAATAACAAACAAGAATGAGCAGTGTCATTTCTTCAACGATGTATCAAGCTGGTTAACTGGTTACGTTTTATGTCGAGCATATATAAACAAGCCAGATACACGTTATATTCACTATTTATAAATAACGGAATAATACTAGAGACTCAAAAAATTCCTACAGCGAATAGTGGCATACGATTAGCGTCACACTACCGAGGAATTTAAATAGCGGGCTCAAATTTTTGTTCGGAATTTAAATTTGATAATCTACAAGTTTAATTGAAATCAACATTTAATGAATGAATAATCTTTCGAGGTAAATAATAACAAAAACGTTAAAATGGTTCAAAATTGATATTAAAAGGTTACAATATCAATGTATATCGAACTATGCTCTCAATGTATTGTTTAATAAAAACAACGACTTTTATAACAATCAGCCTACTAGGATGAAAAGCAACAAATGCTTATATGTAAATACATATATTAGGCATATGTATGTACATAATAATAAATATGTTTATATGTATATAATTTTATATAGGTGCATTGTTTTTACGCTCGCGAATTTCCTAGTTAGAAATATTATACTTGATTTCCATGCAGCACTGAACTAAACGTAGAATTAATTTACAAATACGTATATTACTGATTTTATCCATAATATATAATAGGTACAGCGTTGATTTATGCAAGTTCTGTTGATCCATCCTAATTATGGTATTTTCTAACAGGCTGGAGAACAGATTAATTAATATATGAATGGAACATTTGTGGAAGTGAGTAATATAATAAGTACGTGTGGAATTGTATGTGATTATTTATATTTCATTGGCAGAAATTAAAATAGTCTTTATACGGCTGGTTACTTACTCATTTTAAAAGAATTATCTCGTTTCTTATATACCTACATATGTAGATTACAGAATGCTCTCAACTTCTGTTGGACTAAAATGACGCAATGCTTCGGTTTTCCAATTTAATAAGTCTGCGAACTAACCTTTAGCTACACGTTATAATCGTTTTCTAATGTTTGGGACTTCGGAATCCATTAACAAAAATTTATTAACATTCATTATTCACTTGTTTCATATGATAATTTTCTTTAAAAGCCAAGTTCAAATGCAATAAAATGACATTTAAAGATGCATATCACTACGAAGATGTTTAAACTGGATACAAATTTAATGCATTACAAGTCGCGGAAACAGACTTATAATTTCGCGGACGGAAGCGCTATTTTTGTAATGAGCACTTAAAATGTATAAAATAATATGAATCTTAGAGGCATTTTTTTCTAATGGCAATGAGGCAGTGGGCACAGCGGTTGTGAGTACTCGGCGCGAGGAAAAATACAAGCGTAGTAACCTAACGAGTGTTTTATTTCTAGAAAACTCGCACGAAACGTCCTTGTTTACTTTGTTATGGCGGTCAAATAGATTATACGCGAACGGATTCGTTTGCTCAAGGCATCATGCAACCATCTCGTTTTACTTGTTCTGCTGGACATCTATACTATGGCTAATAGCTTAAATACAATGTAAAATACGTATGTGCTCGTTTAAATGATATCGTTTCTCTTTATTGACGTTTTCGCGCTTTCTGCGAATGACGTACGTCATGTCATATCAACATGTTCGTGCTTTTCACATAACTAATATCAAATACAGTATTTTTTTAGCGAATTTTATTTGACAAAGTCTATTGAATTAAGCTTGAGATGGCGCCAAAAATAATCTATGAATAGAAATGATTTGAAAAAGGTAGAATATCACGTATAGCCTTCCCAGATTTCTTTTATCTTAGACAAAGAGCACAGAGTGCCTAATATAAACGAATTATTGTAGACGAACTGTTAAAATGTTAATTTTGACAGAATACATAGATAAACAACAATATTCGATATCCATCTTTTATATAGTTTCAAAAACAAACAGCCGACACACCGTAGTGTTATGCATTATGCATTTTACATGCAAATATTATTTAATCCGTTGCTGAAATTAGCTTACCGTTATACAAAAGAAATAAATTATCTATGTTCTCGGCGTTTTGTAGCACATTGTTATTTTGCACATCATAATGAAGACATAAATCAGTATATAAAAACACTTCGTTTTTAAAGATGCCACATCCATGCACAGTACATACTTTACGTAAAAAAACTATGTAACATCACATCTACAATTCCCGAAGGTGTAGTAATAAGAGAGTAGGACACTTCCACGTTTCACCAGTTACGTTTACGTCCCATGAAATAGATGGTGAGCCTATTACCATAGACCGGGTGTAGATTAAGACCGGATTTAGACCGGGTGTAGATTAAGACTCCGAGTCACCACTAGAAACTCTAAATCAGAGATATCCAATAGTATTCGACTTGGGATTTGAAGTAATTTGAACACAGAATCTCCCGATCTTCAGTAGCGCTTGCAACCAGTTCACCAACGAGGCAGGCTACATATTTTACAGATACTTTACAGTTCTATAGTAGATCCAAATTAGCCCTGCCGGGGTAACACGGTCGCGGGTGAGAAAAATGACACTATTTTAGTCATGCTTGTGTGGAAAGTTCGGCCAATAGTGTATTCAATGGAACAAAATACAGCTTGTTTTTTAAAATCTTGGCCTGTTGCCATTGGGTAGGTTGTAACTAAGTTAGTGAAAAAAGGACTGGTAAAAATATATATTACAATGTTAAAAATCGAATGCTAAATAAAAATAGCCATAACAAACGCCTACAGATAAAATATAAATGCATTTGAAAGAAATATAAACAACGCCACGTGTTTGTCATAACTATTTTTTGTAATATTTTCCGGCGCGAAGAAGACAAAGGGTTCTGAGCACATACAGCCATAAATGCTACTAAAATATGAGGAAACCCTACATATATGCATGCCCACTTTATTTTAACTACCTTTACGGCAACACATATAATGTTTCTCGAGTACTTAAACGGTTCAGTACATTTTGAATACACAAGCGCTATTCCACTTTTACCGTAGGAAATACTGAAGGAAGATACAAAAATTTTCAATATTTACATTAATATATACAAACAACAAACTATTTAAGTATTAGAATTTACAAGTAAAGAACTTACCTGGTGTAAATTTGACTCCGAACCATACGGACATAGGCATGATGCCGTGGTGGATCACATGTAGTTTGGATACTTGGTCGAATTTTTTGCGCAAGACAAAGAAGAACTGTAACATAGATTAAATATGCATAATTAAATCAGTGGTATTTTTAACTCTATAAGCTACTAATAGTGTGAGTGTTCACAATTGGAACAAGATTCCAGTTTCAAAGATATCAAAGACTAATATAGAAGTGTCTACAAAATCAGACCGGATACCAACAACCGATATTAATCGTTGCAGTTTATCAATATGCCTGGAAATGCCTTTTATAGCAGAAATAGTAAAGATAATGAAATTAAGTTTTGATATATACAAAATGTAGTCTAAGCAGCACTTGTCATTGGATGACCAGAGGTAGGCTAAGAAATACGAAATATTTCAAGGATAATAATAAATAATATAATATTAATTAATTCCATCATCATCATCAGCCTAAGTCCACTGCTGGACAAAGGCCTCCCCCAATGAGCGCCATCGCGCCGTGTCATGGACTTGCCTCATCCAGGTACTACGTATTGCCTTTCGTGAATCGTCATCCCGCACCTTACTGTACTACACCTTATATACTGTGCTAATATATTATAGCAAACTCCCACAGACGGTAACAATGTAAAATATATGTCTCTGCGGTCATTACCTGAACTGTAATACGCCTTGATATATCTAGCGAGGTCTATATTTTGACGACGTAATTAAAATATATAATATTAAGCTTCATTTGTGACGACGTTAACAGTTAGATGTAAGGCTTTTGGGCACTTGATAACATTAATACATTTGGTTTTAAAGCGATCGTAGGCGCAGTATTAATTTATTTCAATGCAGTAGTAGGGCCTGTAAGTTTGTAGAAAACAAGCATTTTGTTTCTCAAATAATTTGTAATATTCCTACAGAAATGATAATAAAATTAGCCTTTGTGTACTATTAAGCAAGAATGGAGGATATTGTTACGAGTGTATTGCGATGGAACTAAGTAAGGAAGTATAGAAAAAATACGTGGCGATCTAACGACTTGTTTGGCTAATTGCTTAGTATTTCAATCCTCTGTGGAACGCTTGTGATTCTATTCCGGGTGAAGCACATATCTGAATCATATGTTTAGGATCACAATCTGTCAAAACTAGAACCTTGGGTTATTGTTCTGGTAGAATCAGATCCCGAGTGAACCTCCCATTAATAGAGAGAAGCAATGTGAGATTAAATCTATGAATCTTCGTTAATCATATGACATTTCAATTAATATTTATAGGAGACTGACTGGACATAAATGAAAAGTATTTTGAAGACGCCTCTTCTCGTTGATAAATATGGATAACGTGTATACAAGGATGGTACGAACAATTGGATTGCATCACATCAATGACAATCCACTGAATGATACATACAAATATGCGAAATGCACAAAACACATGTAAACCGTTATGATTTGTAGGATGAAAAGATATTTGACTAAGGTCGTGGACATAGAATATATTTTATTATTTTATAAGTAGATATGATTATAAATGCTTAATGTGTCTATATGTTGGGATATTGAATACTTATAGATGTTAACAGGGAAAATATATCGTTAATATTAAAAAAGGTCTTAAGGTACAGCAAGTTATATACATATTTGTATAACGCCAACATCATCTTAGTGTAAATATTTTCTATGTACACATATGTATGTATATATTATTATCACGTTGGTGCGCAAAGTATATAAGAATTATTATCTTATAACGTAATATTTAAATATATATATGTATAAATAAAAATGTCACAAAATATATCTGCCTATACATGACATTGTATTCAATAACACTAATAAAATTTCTCTATAAGTCAATATGTAAAGATAAATAATAACATATAAATAAAATTTATGTATCTCTTTGTGTTGTCAAAATAATAACCTATTGATGAGTGCGTGTAAATTTATAAGCGACACGTATAATAAAAAAGCATTTTAGGACTTTTACTGGCAGATAGCTGCTGTAATGAGGAGTAATTTAGCTTATTTTTATTGTAGAAAACATTTAGAGTTCCGTAAAAAAATATAAATCCATAAAATGCGATAAACCTACACGAAGGAAGTCACGGGCACAGCTAATAATGTATAAAAAAAATACTCACCGTATCAAAAAACTCTGTGAACTTCGAGAAGTAGTACCACCAACAACCGCTAGCTGTCTATAAATAAAAAAAATATTATAGGCCTAAAAAACAATAGACGAATGAGTGAGAATCAATGAGTAATCGTATTGGGTCGCTTACACACTTAAATGAAACTTTTTGACGCCTACAGCACATTTGACGTTAGACATTTTCATACTAATTTTTTAAACAATTACTTGTAGTTATTAATCCAACAAACGTTCTCATAAGTCTGATTATTCTTATGCGAACAGAAAGAATGTAAAAAAATTACAACCCACCTATTTATGTATGTATGTAATGTAGTTTAACAATCCTCTGGTTACGATAACACAGGCTCCAAATAACCATAAAAACCAATACAGTACTAGAGCATGTTAAATTTTGTAGCTCTCTATACTTGTTGTTAGTATACTTAAACCCTAGAAACCGCATGGCCGACGGAGGGGTTATGGATAGAAACTTCCGTTGAAACAGCTAGTTGATGCTGGTTGATGGTGAAAGTGACTTTAATGTAGGCTTTGAATTAAACTAATCTCAGAATGATTTATAAAAATTTTTTACACGCATCGCCGATGGAGATCTCGAATAATCCACTGGTTGGCAGCGAAAACTGTGGGTCGTGAACCAACCGCTTACTATACTCTGCAAAAAAACCAAGTCTGTTCTCAATGACTAATATTATAATACATGAATCTCATGTTTTATATATTATTTGTACCACATTAAGTAAGTATTCCATACTGATACTTTTTTATGATATAGAGAACTTTTTATATTACACTCGTTGAATATGATCAATTATTATTTATAAGTATATGCATAGACTGTATCTTATTTTTACCTGGTTCGTTTTTGTGTCGAAAAGGATAACACAGATAAAAAAACATCAAACCAACATCGATATTTTTACAATAAGTCGTGTAAAATATTGCATTTAGTACACGAAAGCCCTAGTATTAAACGGAAATATTGCAAAAAAAAACCAATACGATAACCCCAACATACCTCATAAAACAGCCAGCAGCTAAATATGACTTGAAACAGATTATACCAAATTAGTACTTTTTTAAGCTCAAAAGGCTTTCTGTTCTCCATAAACTTCGGCCCCAACACCTGTGACAAGAAAAAAAAACAAGTGAAGACTACCTTCAAACTTTAGGTACCATACCATTCATAATATTTAGCAAGTAAACACAAGCGCCATACATAAATAGCAAATAAAAAGGTTATCGGTTATTAAAATTAAAAAACTGTCTGTAATTACTAAAAAACATAGTGTGTAACATGCCTTAACTATGAATATATATGTGAGACATATCGACAGCGTGGGGAAAGGCGAAGACATCAGAAACCAGTCCTTGACTCTTTGATCACTTTTGTTGTCCATCAAATCGTGGTATCCCGCCACTAGCCTATTTAACACCTCCATTTTCACTGCAACAATATAACAGAAGTTGATTAATATTGTTATTAAATCACTGTGTAACCAAAAAACATTTAATATTTACAAAAAATAGAGACGTCTTGGCAAAACTCTAAATCCGTATTCCACAACAAAATAGACGTGCGGATTGCAATGAATTTGGACAGAATTTAACAACATATGTATATTGTTTACCGCATTTCAGGGTGGACCGGTGTTCATAGTCCACGATCACAAATCAAGATTACACTTATAAATTGACGTTAAAATACTGTATCAATACAATAAAAGTTGCTACATAGCATATCTTTTTTAATATGGGCATGTCATTGTCATGTTCGGAAATTATAAGTATATGTACTTGGGTACTTATAGAATATCAAGTATAATTCGTTCGAAATTTAAATTGATATTTTTTTAGCCTGCTTGCAAATTCGCGTTCCAATTTCAATATAATTGAACATACATTTTTAATAAAAAAATCCTTACGTAAAGTGTTATGTGAAAAGACGATATAAATTTTAAGTCTTCGCATTAAACTTAGGTTTATTTTATCCATTATGATTCTATTTTTCCATTAACGTTATCTTTAAGGTCGAATAATGTAAATTTGCACACTGAATTTAAATAAATTAAACTTACGAGCATGTAACGAAAAAGTTTTCATATAACGTATATATACCTACGCATGACCTGCATTTTGATCCAACGAACAGAACCCTATTGAGTGGACTTATAACTATTGTTTTTCTTTTACATAATGATACTATCATCAGTCCCTAAAAAAATATACGTCAATAAACAAAATATGTTACGTAAAGCACAAAGCAATATATTGAATTTTATCTCGTTATTAACTCCCATTCTAATTCGGACTCGAATATCAAACTGGTTTGTTTTCAATTCACATAATCGCATGATTCCTAATCGTTGCGATCGGCGCGATCTTAAACGGATTTCTGACGGGTGTTCTAGGTTCAAATCTCGGGTCGGGTACTATTGGATTTTTCTAATTTAGAATTTCTAGTAGTGACTCGGAGTCTTGATCAGTGCCCGGTGTATGATAATAGGCTCACCACCTATTCCATGGGACTTAAACGTAACTGGTGAGACGTGGAGGTGTAGTACACCTCTCTACCTACCCCTTCGGGGATTACAGGTGTAATGGTACATTTGATTACTACAAATATGAAACATATTAATGTTTAAAACTACGTCTAATTTAAATATGTAATGTACCTTAAGAATTTTAATTAAAATTTAATGATGCCATTGTTTAGACGAAACGAATTAATTTGTTTTGTTTTGGCAATCGCCTATTATTTTATTATAGAATTACGACAATATTTTTCAATAGGTGATCACGAATTTGTTCAACACATTAGCGATTTTAAATTCAAATCCAGTTATTATATTCTGTTTTCCTTCAGTCACTGCGACAGTTACAATGTTATTTTATTTCTTTTATACTGTTGTTATTACTTATTATTATTTATTACTAACGTTTACGTATGTATCTACCTATGTATATGGATTTGATCTCATAAATTTCATCAAAACAAAATACCAAGTTTTGTCCATACCAAGTCTGAACAACTATGACATTTAGAGGCTTAATCATTCAGTAGTATCACCCACCGTACCGGTGACAATGTTCAATAAATTTTCATACCGACTGCCTACTACACGATTTCACGTTTTACACTAAAACACGATACACGTATTCAAATTTCGGTCCGACCCGATATATATACAAGTAACATTTGATAAAGACGAAAGGGCCTTCCTCCAGTGCAACCTAAACATTGTTTCGCTATATAATGATACAAGTTGTTATTTTTGAATAATTATAAAAACCAGGTTGTCTACTACCTGATTTGAAGTAATCAATTGTCCGGAGATATCTATATTTCTGGTATATAATATGGTTTGTAATAATTTTGAATTGGGTGTTGACCAAACTGAAACGTAGCTAATAGGAAACTAAAAGGTACGGAGCTAATAGGCGTGTCCGTCCACATTACGAACCTGGATACAAAATCTTCCGGCCATAATCCATTTCCATCTTGTAACATATATATATTTTTACACTCGTTGCTTACAATGGCGCGTGCCACAAGGATAATGATTCATTGTAATTTTATACCACGATAATTAATATGGTCTTGAAACTGTTAACTATAATCAGAAATAGACGATATTATTTATTGGAACTGTTTTATGTACGATTGAACTAGAAACAGTCGCCTAGTTTCTTTCCGTAGGAAACTTGCGTTTGATCACCAACAATGGCCTGATGGTGAACGGAATGTAGCCTAGGATATAGTACGCTTGTCTGGAACGAGCCAGTTGTCCATTCTCTTGTTTGGTATGTATCACAGGGTATGGAGATGCTCATTCGGGGAGGCCTGTACGTGAGATCGATACAGACTGACCATAGTGATAATTATCATGACTCCTAAGACCACTTTAGAATTTCCAAAAAAAATATTCTAACACACTTGGCCAGCATGGCAGACTATGGCCTTAACCCTCTCAATACGAGAGAAGACCCATATTCCAACGGTGGAACGACAAATGGGTCGAATATTATTTTTTTTAGACCATCTAAAAAGCTTTTATTGTTTGAAAGGAATTACCTCTTCCCCATTACACTTCCTACAACATTGTTCAAATAGACCAACTCGAAAGAGTTTTCTCTTTAGGATTTAAACATGTGTGCTTTTGGATTCTAACGAAAATAATAATTAGACTTCCAATAAAAAGTAGGTACCAGTTAAACAATGAAAAATAATTTAAATTATTTAACTGTACATAGTATAATTTATGATATAATATGTTTCTTGTCATATTTTATTATATAATTATATTTAGAATAATGTAACAAGAAGTAATAGATGTATTCATTTTTACTATTTTTCTTTTCGCAGCACGTATAAATAAATCAAATAGGTAAATATCTATCAATGTACTACACTTTTTGCTCACCACTTCGGATATTAAAGGCGTGCGCGTGGTGGTAAGTTTTAAACGTGTGCAATAAATTAGCATACTATTTTGAAAATCTCAAATTGTTTTATTATCTTTTCTACATGTCGTATATCAAATTCTTACTATAATAAAGATGCAATTAAAATTTGCTACGGTTTTTCGCTTTTGCCAAAATTTCGATTTCTTTATTTTTAAATTACTCCTATTAATATGTTGCAACCTAATATTTTAAATGTGAATTCTATTAACCTTAAGAACTTTGTCCTAGATTTTGATTACGACGATCGTTTAGTGTTTCCAATCATGGTTTTAATGGCATAATTTCGCATAGATTGTTTTGTAAAATAACAATCTTGCAATATAGTTTCAATTATACTTTTTCATAGCGATTTGAACACGTGTGAAATCTGACATGCTGTATTTATACAGCTTGGCAGACTATGGCCTTAAACAATGTCATTGTGACTCTTCTCAGACTCTCCTCCTCTCGTGTCCAGGCGTTCAACGTTAAAAGGGTTAATTCCAATGATAGTGATATGTGTGTAAATTAATAACAGTGTTATAAAAGCGAATTTACCTATTCGGAATTTCAAGAATACCTATTATTGAATATGCAATGAAAATTTTGTTCAATAAAAATCACGACAAAAATATTAAAAATTCCGTTTTCATTTCGATTTAAATAGTATTTTCTGTACCATTTAAACAAGTTATAAGGGAACCATAAAGATTCACGGCATTGATTTTTATCGCAATATCAACATCATTTATAACATTGAACTTCAATATTGGTGCCATGGTCCAGCTGCTTCTTAACTCTCAGAATGACGACAATATCGGCTCTAAATAGTCATCGGAAATATGAGCAAGTAACATTTCTACCGTCGTGTGTTCAAAGTCAGCGATATATAGAAAATTATTATTTCTTATTTATTTATTTTAATTGTAAAATACAGGGGTAAAATAAGATTATTCAGGTAGTAAATAAGAATCACGTCATTATTTAGACCTATTTCATGAATAAAATGATAAGTCGTTCCTTTAACCGGTTTTACGCACTTCATTCATACCAAAATTACAAAATCCACATAAAAGATATATTAATTTTTAAAAGCTAACAATAAATATAGATTATATATAAAC
>DWEE01002346.1:0-11724 GCA_018245755.1 Parelbella macleannani
CGTCTGCTCCAGCGGCTATCGGTTCTGCGACAGATGTAGGAAAACTGTTCTGCATATAGGAAACTTCGTCAACTTTCGTCACTGCTACTAGCTAGCTAGCTAATGGGGTGAAAAATACTGGATGATATGAGATGAATGTAAAATAAATAACGGTAGACCCTTAAAGGTAGGGAACTGGCATGAAAATATAATAAATATAAAATGTTATATTTTTCCCGTACAGTTGCATAAAATCACAAAAGTTTCCGACACAAACATGGACATTATTGCGTTAGAAATCCACTAGTAAAGTACATGTTATTGAATGAATAATACGAATGGATGAATAATATCCGGGATAAAGTAAGATACGCGATTAATGAAGAATGCGGGCCCGAATCTCGGCTGTAATAAGTAGCGTGAAATATCCGGAACATTAAAGTGAGAACTTAAACAATGTCCAGGAAGCTATCAGCAAATAATTCGAATCTCAAATACAGATTCGCTTCGTAAAACCCCATTAATTGAACCGAAGCTCTGGCTTGCTTGGGCCTACGCCAATTTAATGTATTACTTGGCTCGGCGACGTACGCTTCGTAATCCAACGTTGAATAGATATTATTAGGCAGGCAGACGGTAACTACCCCTACCCGGACTAGACAATAGCGCGCTAATGTATTTTGCGTCTTGCCATATAACGTAATATCACGACTTTATCTTCCCGAAGGAATAGGCAGGGGAATAGACATAGGAAGAGTGTAGTACACTCCCACGTCTCACCAGCAACGCTTATCTCCAACCATGGAACAGGGGTAAGCCTAGTCGTGCCATGTATTAAAGTAATGCACATATCACTATGAGATTGATTCTCATTAACACGCAATTAAACCGGATATCTCAAATATGGTTGTTAGATGTTCTATAATTATAATTTTGGGTATTAAATATCACCTAGATAAATTGTTCGTATTATTATATTAAATACATGAGTAATTGAATGATAAATAATAATACATAACTTGTAACTGTGGCAACATTAGTTGATGATATGCAAAAATTACAAGTCTTTAGGGCAAAGGAGAAGGAAATACATAGTTTTAGGTAAAAAAGAATACTCTGACGATGTGGAAACACTTCAAAAATACATGGAATTTACTACGACATATGTACCTACTAACTCGCATATACCAGTACTATTCGTATGCATATAGTTACATATGTAAATAAGATGTGAAATTAAAAAGAATATGCAAAACAGTTCTCTCGCACGAAAAGCATCTAGGGATTAGTAACGCTTTTAAAATGCAAATTTAAATGTAATGCGTTAAAGTTCCAATAAAAACACAATAGCCAAACTTTTGCCACGAGAATAAACGATCTATATGGAAAAAAATAAGTTCACGGCTGTTAGTTTTATTATCTACATGTTAATTGGACTCGGAGGCGCTCGCTTGGTAGCAGTCCAAATAGCAGTTGCGCGCCGTTATTCTGTAAAGTGCAAGAGAACTAATTAAGATAAAGCTGCGGTAAAGTTCTTTGAACATTTGAATCGCAACAACAGTTCTCAGAAAGCGGAACTTCTGAAATTGCCTTATCTGCGGACTCGCTCGGTCCGTTCGAGGTTGTAATCCGAAACTTTTCCAAAATCCAAAATGTTCTAAGACGTGTAGTGAAATGTAGGAAGGAAATTAAAACATTTACATAATACTTAGCATTAGCATTTACTTATGCAGTTACATTGTATTAGATTGGGTGAGGAAAAAACATTTTTTCTACATTTTTCTGGACCGTTCCAACATTGGAACATCGAGCTATTCGGAAAATTGTCTACAGAATGTATCAAAATGTAGGAAGTAAATAAAAACATTTACGTACCTAACGCTTAGCCACACTGCAATAGAGTGAAAAAAAATATTTTTCTAAATTATTCCGGATTGTTAATTCATGTCACTGTAAGTGTCATATCACAACATCATTACAACATAGGTATGAATATTGTAAACAAAATCATGAAAGACAAGATTGTATAATTTAAATCATCTTACAAATATCACCAAATAGAACAAAGGATCATCAAACACAATGAAATTATATGGGTGATCATAGACTTGCTAATTTACGGGTTGAGAAAGTATAACTTTTAATGGCCAAGTTTCATAATTGTATGAACAGAATAAGCCCATTCTCGATAGCTAATGGGGTCACCGCTGTCAATAGAAGTTTGGGCTGCATCCCAGCCCGCTTTAATTTTGCATAAAGTGCAGTAACTGTGCGCTTTGAACAGCCAGAGGATATTTAGGAGGCAGTTTCGAATAACGTACAACGATAACGGCTACAGAATATGGGCTTGTAACCGATACAGAAGTTCAAGTTAGTACAAAGTAGTTAAAATACCTATATCGTTACATATTCAAATTCCATTCCTCCTAATTAGTCTCATTAATTTATATATCGGTAATGCAGTAGTAGCTCGCCATCGTTCACTTTTGTTGTTGGTGTCTAATGAAAACCTTTACAATCTTATAGAACCCTAGAAACAATTGTATACATTGAACATTTTAAGTACAGATATTTGACACCAACGCTAGAGGATTTCACAAAATATGTAATTGAACGTCTGGTATGTACACTATGAAGCACATCTAACTGCCACTATGTGCATGTAATCAGTTCGTCGTTGCCTTGTTTAGACATGGCTTACTCTGCAGCGAATATAGCCTTCTATATGCCTTAATAATATATAGCGGTCTGCAATTACGCCAACTTCGAAAAACATCTTTGAAAGCAAGCTAGAGTCTCTGCAAGCAAGCTAGTGTTTTAATAAAAAGTAAACTATTGTCACGAATTAATGAAAGTCAAAGATTTCTCTTAATGTATGGGATTTTCCTGCACATTTAGAACAGCTTGATATTTAAATGTTTTTAACCGTCGTTTTAGATGGATTTGTTCATTGCATTTGTTTTTATTTAATACTTAACAGATACTTCATATATGTATCTAGTTTACGGTTAATCAAACTACTTGAGACTAATGACCACAATGCCTAACTGATCTGAATTCCTGCTAATTTGCTATAAATTATCGCGAGGCCAAATTGTAATTGCATTGTTCACTTGATTTACGAGGACACTGAAAACTAGGGCGTCTCGCAGCACAAGATGCAGCGGTCCGATACATATATTCAAATGATAAAATACCCCAATGTGCTTTAAATTTGACCGGTACTCATCAACGTCAGTCTTTGGATGTACTTTGCTGGACATAGGTCTCCTCTAATCGGCGCCACTCTTTCCGGTCCTAGGCCTTCCGAATCCAGCAGCTTTTGCGGTGTTCTTCGGGTCGTCAGACCACCTGGTAGAACGGCGACGGACGCTCCTTTGACCGGTAGTAAAAGCTTACAATACTGTGATAGGCAACTACATTCCCCGCCAAAGTAAGCTTCTATTAACGACCATTTTTATAATAGATTGGCTTAACTGAAATACAATTTTATTTTTATGCGCTTACTTTAGTAAAGCTTGTAGTCTTTAGGCTATTCGCGCGAGGCTTTTCGAATTCAACTCAGCGGCAAAAAATGAGATGAGGTTTCACTTCACCCGCGCGCCCGGTGAAAGACCATACGAAACAGATGTTTAATAGGGAGGTGACGAATTCTCCGAAAACGGATCTGCTTATCCCAATATTGTACACCTGTAATAAGACAAATCCATAACAATCTTAATATATGTACAAAAAAAACTTAACATCACACCTATAATCCCCGGAGGGGTTAGGCACAGGGTACACTCGCACGTTTCACCAGTTACGTTCACTTCCCATGGAATAGGTGATGAGCCTATTGACATACACCGGTCACAGGTCCAGACTCAGAGTCACTACTAGAAAATATGCATCAATTAGAAAAATTCAATAGCACCTGACCCGGGATTTAAACCAAGGACCTTTCGATCGACAGTCGTGCTTGCAACCACTCGACCAACGAGGCAGTCAATAATATGTGTATATAGGTAAATATATCCACCGTGTGTAACCAACCAAACCAAAGTTCAGCAACCGACCTTCAGCACACACCCACGCTACGGCAGTGCGGACGGTAATGGTTGATCTCCTACTAATATAAATATACAATTTATTGAGTAATGTATTCATGTACATTTAAACTTACTACTTCTGAATTGGACGCTTACGCACCTAACGACCCTTCTCGACTCTATTTTAGATAAAAGACAATATTCTTCGTCATAAGAGCTTCTTCAAGATCGTGGCTCCTTTGTGTAAGAAATATTTTTTATGGTGATTCACCTGTCTGTACTATTTTCTCCAATATGTAAATACATATGTAACTTTACAAAAGCTCAATGTATATGTATTTTACGTATGAACATTTTGCGAACATCATTTACATGTAATTATACTAAAATCTAATGTGTCCACTGCAAATTGCCACAACGCATCTAACGGCTGCATTGTCCCAGTTTGATTTACAAGGGCACGCTATAATTACCGACACAGAATATATTATGAAGATATATCTCCTAGTACTGGCAGCCTCCGTTATAACGTTCAAGGCCCCAAACTACGAGGACACTTGGAAAATTTTCAATTGTACCCGGAATTCTAAAGGATTTTACCAATTTAACATTTTGTTGATATTCTAAAAGCGAATTTAAATAAAAAATCTCAGTTCCTTAAGACCAAGCAAGATAATATGATGAATAATATGAAGGCGGAATATGGAAGGACATGAAAGGTTGGCAGTACCAATTTAAATGATTTAACTCATTTTCACGTTTGGTAATAAAATGTTAAATAGACAATCAAACTTATCAGATCTATTGAGCTGAAGTTCTTCTGGGTGTAGTTATCGATAAATAATTAGAATTGGTCGAGATCTGTACATAAACATATACATATAAATAAAACATTATATACTCATTTCAGTACAAACTAACCCCTTAGACAAAGATTCCTGAATAATTGTTGTGGTAAATATTGTAAAATTTGTAATTGTAAATATTGCTGCCTCGTTGAACATACTCGTAACTAGTGATAGGGGTCAGTTGTTTTAATTTATTGCTACCTATTATAAGTGTAAATGTAATGAATTGACTGTGGATATTAAGATGTAAGTACATTTTATAGATATATTTTAATTTTTATTTGTATTCAATATACTACTTTGTATCCTTCACAAACCTACAAGGAGTAATTACCTATTGTAAATTTCACCCGCTAAAACACGATTATGGATTTTTTTTCATGCAAACAAAAAGTTTTATGAAAGAAACTGCACAGCTAACTTTCAAATTTAAAAACAAACATAATTCCTGGTAAACACCTATTCCAAATTCAAATGTCTCAGACAGTGGTTCGAAATTCAAACTGAGCGTACGAATTACATGTGGAGAGAACTAGGACATGTTGCAAGTTTAATAGGGAAGTGAGTGTCAATTCCTGTACGGGCATCGCCACATTAAGAGTGTAGTTTTGGTTAGGCTGACGAAACTACGTTTTGACATTGTAAGACGTCATTTTTACGTCACCATCATAAAAATTATACAAGTCGCGAATTTCATCGAAAGTTTTTACCAAGCACAGCAGGTCCGGTACATAAAACGGTTGAACGGTTGATAATATAAATAAATCACTGAATTTCTGTTTCATTTCAAACCGACTTGACTATACCCAACGATTTATATGGTAATAGCGAGTTTTGACGTTCACGTGGTTTATAGCGATCACGTTTGTGTAAAATATTGCGATTGAGAACGCTGTTTGGATAAATCACACTGAAGCCGTAACGATAGATAGTGTTCAGTGCGAGTGCGATGGCAAATGTACAGAGTATTGAGAACTATTGCAAATGCAAAATACGTATTTATATGAAATCTATTCGTATGAAATCTATATCGTTATTTTTTTTTGTTATAAAAATGTGTAATAAAATACTTAATTCCTCTCAAGTATTATGTTTAGCTGTTTTTGTGCTATTGTATTTAAAAAAGATCAAAGCATTAATGTGAACGAAAATGGCAAAAACATAATCGATTTAATAAATAGGTATACAAAAATTTATGTTAATGGACAATACTAGGGTAAAATGTGAAAGATGAATATTCTTGAAACACTGCTATGTCCAAATACGTGTTCTCACTAAATTTACATATAAACAACTTGCAGTGTCAAAAGCAATACGAAAATGTTTTTGCCAGCAATTCATACGAAACAGCCCATAGCCGATTTTATATTGGACTTCAAAATGCAAGCCAAATTCGCTTCTCCGTTAAGTATTGATTGTGTAGCGCATTCCGTACACGAGTTCAGCTGCTGAGTTCAGCAAACAATATACGCGAGGAATAGATTAGGAAACGTTTTTTGAAGTGAGTCAATTTTTCGCATACAATTGATAGCTAAGCAAATTTAGCAGACTTATGCTTGACATGAAAATAATTCACTGGTTACTCCCTCTCATTCTGAGAAGAGCCCCGTATCGAACGGTGAAACTATGAATGCTGATGATGATGATGTTAATCGTTAAGTTAAATAGGTTTTCTATATATTTTTAAGTTCAACATTTCTGAAACGCATCGTTTCGCTGCTTGCACCAGTGCACTGTTCCGCTTTAGAACAAACGGTCCATAAATTTCCTGAAAGCCACTTTATTACAGCATTATTACCATTAAAGTGAAAAGAGTTATGTTGTTCGTAGTTACGGCGACAATATACAGTTGATATAAACCGAATTTAATAGGTATATTTATGAAGTAATTATAACTAGCAACATATTAAGAAAATTATTATTATTACATCATCACGCCAGGCCTCTGTGATAAGCAAGGGGTCAGTAACAAAATTATTAACAATAATCGTTTGTGTAATTTATTTTTAAATGAAAAAACTACCGTAATTGATAACGCAAATTACGTCTAATAAAATTACGCTGCTCGATCTGTCCTTTGGAAAACGACAGGCGTGATGTCATGCTATGGCTATGTCTCTAATATTTAAATGTTAGGCAGCTATATTTTTGGGAATGTATTTGGATCATTATTTCATACAAACAGTCTTACGCAAACCATCGTAAGACATTTCTTTTTTCTGTCTAGAACATTCGATAGATGTTATGTTATCATCACCATAATTATTATCCTTGCTTTCTTATCAAGTTTAGACTGCGGCAGCCAATTAATATTAAATATCTCAACCACAATGCAATCCATATAATAAAGTCCGAATGTTTAATCACTTTTATACAAAAAAGCCTCATTACTGATGTTAACATGTAGTTAGGGAGTTCTGTTTTTACAATACTTTAAGTTTCTCCCAAGCGTACTAGAAGGTTGATTACAAAAAATATCTCATCTACTTCCACGGAGCTAATTCATTTGTGGATAGGAAGACTTTGAACTGAAATGTTGCGCAACAATATTTTGTTGGAGCCGTTAGTAAGACAATATTGCGATGTCTATATATTTACGGCCAACTGATCGCGCAGTAGTCAGAGTCCGTGTTATAATAAGTAAATGGCTATAGTACCTATATATTACTACATACCTACCTACTTACTTATATTAGTACTTACATAAATATATTTTCAATCCCCAACCCCGAAACATGTATGTAGGTACTTGATCACATCACACAAACATTTGTCCTGAGCGGGAATCGAACCATAAACCGATTCAGCACTCACAATCGCCACCCAGCACATCAATCAAAATGTATCTATTAATTAATACGAAAATATCAAAAAAATAGTCCTTACACATTATTACGCTTCAATTGAGATATATTTGAGCCGACAATATCAATGAGAGTAGTTATGGCTGATGAATTCCTGAGCCAGTTCCCGCGCAATCACGCGGCACCAGTCAGCTGCCGTAGCTTGATCACACTAATTGACATTCATTCTGACGTTCGTCTCCAACAACAATCACGCGAGAGGAGCGCTCATTGATTCTGGCGGAGATATCAAGCTGAGCAAATATGTTCCCAAAAATTTTTATTAAGAAACGCGATTTATATGTATTGAATTTTGTTTGTTTATTTTTTAACACTATGGTGTTCCAATCTTAGATAATAAAGTCAATTAAAACTCTTCACAAACTGCAATATAAATGTCTTGTCTAGGTTTAATTCATAAATTAATTTAATGAAATTCTTGTAATTAATTGGTTAATTAAATTAGTAAATGTATTACAAATTACATTACGATTACAGACAGTTTTGTGGTCTTGTTTATATCCCAAATAAATATTAGGTACCTACATATTTGCTATACATATATGTACCTTTTTCACATGATAATAATAAACAACCCCAAAAACTTATTACATTATCACAATTATTATATCAACACACCGGGTATCATTCAGGGTAAGCAAACAACACCGAATACCAAACACATATATGTATATATATCCAGAGTTGTTTTCCATTTACTACATACATTCAGAATCCTATTATAGGTGGAAATAAATATAACCAATAGCTAATTATCACGATAGGACTTTAGTCACGTGTACGATAGCGCAACTAGCTCGCAATATCCGCGTAATGGCCGCGTTTATATTCGAAAGACGTTACGTTTCCTATAAATCAGACCGATAATAATTATACGACAGCCATTCGTAGCCATAAGGGCAGACAGCGTTCCATATCAGATATTGCATCTCAATAAAACGCAAGATTTAATGAATTTACAATAGTATATCACTACCCAAATAAACATCGTCATAAAAGATATTTACATACGAATATATGTAGCCTTATCAATAGAAAAGGAGGCCTATGTCCAGCGGTGGATGTCCTAAGGTTTAATGGAAGGATCAATAAAATCGACTTACACATGCATAGATGTTCGTGGTATCTGTCTTAAGATCACTATACTCTTTGTTTTTAATACTTTGGGGGATATTGTAATCAAACAACCTTACAAATAGCGCTTATGACATCTAATGTGACATCACCTTAGGCGATTGGAAATGGATCATTTCTTCATATAAATATACGATTGGTATGTGTAGGAAACGTACATATATGCATTATACATTTTATTTTAAAAATTTGCAAAAATAATTTCCTTTTCTCACTACTTATTTATTATTATAATATCATCACGCGATATTCTCGCGTGTCGTTAGACGGTTGAAAAGATCATTAATTGCTCGTATTTTAAAGCAACTATAAACGAGAAGGAACGTCTCAAAATGTATACGCGACCCTAAAATGAAATGTATTATGTAGATGTCATTCAACCGGCGCGATCTCAGTTGAGCCCTCACCGAAAGATTACGGGTATCACTCGCCACCAAAGGTAAATAGCTTCCTCCAACTCCACCATTATCGAAGACCTCATGTAAATAACATGCAGGGCGCTGCCCGAAATGCCCTGTCCATATTTTAGTGAAACTTATGAACTCAATCTTTGTATTTCTCTAAATGTTTGTTATATTCCAATACGTAATAGAATCGAAAGATAAAGTGTACGTCATTACTTAATATAATTTAGTGATTTCGTTTCTCCGAAGGGTTAGGCAGCGGAGTGTATTTGGCCAACTTATTACCAATCATAGGTACCACCATAGAATAGTGGATGAGACTTGCCTTACACCAGCACAAATCCAAACTCTGTGCTAGTGTGGGAAAATTCATGTTAGCAAAACACAATAATACTTAGGCCGACCAGAACCTTACCCCACAGACGTGTTCGCAACCAGAAGACTAACATGACAGTCATTACTCATTCTATTTCTTTTGTACAATGAAGTTTCAATATTTAAGCAATAATAAATGCTCAAAAACGCGGAAATTTTATTCTGTGTACAACTGTTATATAGTACACACACATAAAAATTTAATACAGCATAACATTAATACAATATGCATTATTTTTCTAAAGCTGAAAAACTACCATAGATCAATTATTTCACATGTACTAATGCTAACATTTATTACCTAATACTTTAAAGATGCGATAAAAAACTGTATTTTTATGATTTTTCTTCAAAACTGATGGATATTGAAAATGGTTCTGCGCTTAACAAGGGCCTGTCACCGGCTCCCGATATTGGCCGCATCACGGCACCCTTTTTATCTGCACTCGGCCGACCCTCGCCTACTTTCCCGGGAATCATTGCGTTGATCCCACCCTTTAATATTGTTACATAAACTTTTTCACGATGACCCAATATAAATATTTCTGACGCCTATTTGTAAAGAACTTTGCGGATTTTATATGTAATAACATCCGCTTTAAACACAGGCTCGTAAATGTATTAACTGTACGTACTATTGAAACCACCATATTTGACCTATTTTGAATTTTTGTCACAAAAGTTATTTTAAAAGTTAAATACCTATATTTATTCTTTACAATATCTACACTTACATTTTCGTGTTCAAAATGTTAACTTCGAAAATCTTTACTTCGATTCGAAATTATACCATCCCATCACATTTTATTCATCCGCAGCGAAATGTTCCAGTTTACCATTTTTCACGAAATTCGAAGCGAAAAATATCTGTCGTTTCGTAAAATCCAATCTGAATTGAGTACTTGAGACTTACATATAATATATCATCTGAGCTTTTTATTTCATTTGAATATTTATACGTCTGTTAACTTTGACATCTTTAGAATCTAAATGCTTATTTCTAGAAGTATTTAAATAAATTTTCATGATATATCATAATAAAACTGAAGTTAACCAATTCTTACCAAACTGGGAATATTAAGAATGATCTAAACCCCAAATCGACATGTTTCACAATCACCTCACCACATACTCGTTGTGGCAAATGTCGTATTATGATAGCGGTGCCTGATGTTTGGACCAAATAGGAAATTGTTGCCACTCCCCCAGATGCCTACCATGTCGCGAGATATGTACGCGAATTATTCAGTTTTTTACCCCCTCTCGGGATGATCTCTCGTCTCATTACAAATGACGTAACCATCTCGCCTAAACCGTTGGAAATACGACTAAATTACGTCGAATTACAGTCCAAATAAGTTTGATAGGCGCGAGTAAGATAATATGCCTAATTTGTGTAAGCTTAGATTTCTTGTTTTTGCTGCTTTGGGATTTGGAAAGCTTTCCTTAAGTATACGGTTCGTTTAGGATGATAAAACGAGAAATTTTTATATCTTCGTTCACCAGATCGCTTAAAGGGAAAAGAACTCTATATATTTTTTGTACATATTTGAAACCGACTCGTTAGTATAATACTTTTAGAAGGCCAACATAAAGAAAGTTAATATATGTATATGTACGTATAAAGTCGACTTTGAGGAAAAGAACATTGCTATTTGGCTACATCTATTGTAAGCTTAGTCTGACTATTTTATAAATATGTACTAAGTCAATAAGTATGGCTGGTTTTCTCCTAGAAAAACCGGCTTCGAAATCAATGAGAGCAGCCCATAAATCCAACACCTTCGCCCGCACTAACTCTTCGATTACCCACGACCCGCACGGACCCTAAGCACCGCTTTAATGAAGATATAAAACTGAATGTGATCTTCCACGCCTTCTGTCGAATAATCGATAAGATACGTTATTGGATGAGTAATTAAATTGGATATTAACTGATAAAGATTGAAATAATCTGACTTTTTTGTTAGACGCAGTTTTAAGTTTGTTGGCTGTTAGATTCAGTTTTGGTTAAATGAAAATGTGAGACTGTGGCGTCAACGATTCTCGTCCCTAAAGAGACCCTATATTCATCAGTGGAACTATTAAA
>DWEE01002347.1:0-11724 GCA_018245755.1 Parelbella macleannani
GCCCTGACATTATGGCAAATGATCTAAACAATTAAATTGCGTTTTAGCAACGTGTAATACCCGTGGGAACTAGTAGGAATTATTTTTCAATGATTCCATGTTTCTGGGTGTTTGTTAAGTAATCTGTCTTGCTTATTAACATAAGATAGCAGTGGTTAATCTCGGTTGAAAGTTTCAAAGTAAGTTTAAAAAGATCCATCTGCTTGGCCAAAAACTAAATGTTTACCTAAGGACCGAGTGGAGTGCCCTCGTAGTAGGGTTATTAAGGCTTATAATGTATTGCAGAAAAAAAAATGATTTTTGTTGTTCATTATATTTGTCTCAGGTAATTATCATCATTTTAAAGACTTAGACTTGGATTGAAAATTGAACGGTAAGTATTTAATTTGACCGATAACGAAGCAACGTAAGTCGAAACTACGATTATTATCAGAGTTGTCGGATATCTAAATTATTTTAAAAATTAATACATTT
The DNA here is from genome assembly GCA_018245755.1 of Parelbella macleannani. NCBI lineage: Eukaryota > Metazoa > Arthropoda > Insecta > Lepidoptera > Hesperiidae > Parelbella > Parelbella macleannani. Next base: position 475 of record DWEE01002347.1, read on the forward strand.
ATTTAATGGCCACGTCCGGCCAAAATATTGCATATTTATGTCGCGATCAGATAACCGTATATGACCGGATAACAGTGAATACGCCAAGGTCTCAATATTCACATGGTTCCTTTATGACCAAGGTTTACTGTTACTAATATCCTGGACACCAACTCCGGTCTTTATACCTAATTATATTGGACATTAATTTTAAATAGAATTGCTTTTAAAATGCCAACCCGAACTAATGAGCGTACTTACAGATATGGTGAATAGGACACTAGTTCTATTAAACAACCGCAATTCTATTAAATCTTATTATATTTTCCATGTAATGAAAATAGGCATACATCATTAATAGGACATTCTACCAGTAACTACTCTTTTCACCAGTAACACAGTCACTCCACACATATCTTGTAACTCCATCAACATAGTCATTCTTCCGAGTACCTACTAGTTATTCCTCCAGTAACTAGTTACCGGTTTATTGCGTTGTGGTGGAAGACACCGATGCTTAATACTTTCATTTTTTTTTTAAATCCGTCGAAAAAATGACGAGAACTAAATTGTAGAAATTACTACAACTTTGAGATCCACGGATAAAGATGAATTTATGTGATAAAAAGCGTAATAGAATAACCAGTGTGTTTAAGTAAATATGGCGGTTATTTAAAGCAAAACTATATTTATAACCAATTGATTTGGTTTCGAATATTATTTGTTATACAGCGAGTCTGATTTGTAGATATACATATATTTGGCATTTGGAGCTACCCCATAAAAAACCTGGCGCAATGATATGCGTAATTATTATTTTAAATATTGAATAAATGGAAAATCTTTATATGTATTGTTAATGAAAATGCTTAATATTTTTAATTTTTAATTAATTTGTTTTAAACATATTTCCTATATTCACTAAGGAATTTGAACCTGTAAAATTTACTGTTCTAGTGCAGAATGTTACTTTCAAAATATCAACAATTATTCTACTGATCTTACGAACTCCACCGTAGATAGATCTGAGCTCTGTCGGATTTGACTTTGAGAACAAGGAGAAAGGTGTAAAAAATTAAAAATTCGACCAACGAATATTACTGAAAGCGATATTAAATTAATGTGTAGCAATTAATTAATTGCATACTCTAATGTTAATTAATTGCATACTCTAATGTTAATTAATTGCATACTCTTATTTTAATTAATTGCAAAACTGTTAATTTAACAAATTACCACATTAATAATTAATGAAATTAATTAATTGATTAGTAAATAAACTAATCGGTAATTGCTTAGTCGGGACTGGAGTTGATTATCATTAATTTATTAAAACTGTCTCATACATCACGATATACATTATATAGATAAAATGTTTATTTTAAGTGTAAAGAGTAGCAACAGAGCTGGAGGCAATTTAAAAATGGCCGTTAAAATCTATAGACATCAACGACTAACTTCTGGTGAGTCATAGACACGTTGTTATTTTTTAGAACTGATATTGTCGCCCCTAGTATACAATGTGTTGACCCCCTGACCACTACCCATGTAAACCATCAAACCTCACAATGTTCTAGTGTTGAACACGGATCAGAATCAGAAGGATTAAAGCCATTGTTGACTGGCCAAGGATGGGTTGGCAGGACCCACATAAGACAGATCGAAAAAAATTTATTATACTAACAAATACTTCATTGTATAAATATGTGTAGTGTATTTCAAGTTGCTGAATTCGGAACGCCCAGGACCGGATGGAGAGGCGCCGATTAGGGAAGTAATATGTCCAGCAGTAGACATTTGGAGGCTGTATTACTTTGAATAAGCTAATAGTGGCTCGGAGTCTGGATCTATATCCGGCTTATGGCAATAGGTTCACCACCTATTCCATTGTGGGACATAAACATAACTGGTAAAACGGTCTACACTCTTCTATCTACCCCTTTGGGGATCACAGACAAGATGTTATATTTTTTTTTTGTTTTGACTGAGGAGTGTATTAAAATTTCTCAAGTGAGTATCGCTTATAGCTTATCGCGGTCGATGTGACATATCGGTAATGCTGTTTGTTTATTGTCGGACAAATCAACGATTCCTCGTCCGTATCAAATGATCATCATAAGACGTACGTGAGTAATTGTGCATTATGACAAGGTCCTTGATCTTTGGGCTAGTGATGTAATAATATCGATAGTTTTTTTTCTTTTATCGACTGTTCAATTTGACAATCAGAATTGTGTTTTCCTATACTTTTCTTTTGAATAACTTTTTAGTAGCAGTTTGTGGACTTAACCCTTCTCATTCTGAGAGGAGACCAGTGTCCATTATAGTAAATTAAAGTGTCTATTAACAAAGTCTATTATCAAACTACCACTACAAATATTTTTTTCCATTCTTGGTTCAAGGCACTGCCTTTTCACGGTTGTTAATTTTTTGACGAGTTTGATGTTCTGTATTAACGTTTACGAATATAACTGTCATAAACTTAATTGAATATGGATATGAACATAAGCAGTATATACTCATTAGATTGCTAATTGCGATATATGACCGGTATATACAATACATATCGACTTGTATATTTTCACGGTCCATCCCTATCGAGGTCGGCGCGAACAATGCGGCAGTTCACACGCGGCGCCACCAACAAATTTCTCACAAGCGTTGTAACGTAGGATGCACATTATAAGTATATTACATTGAATATATTTACATATCATTGAGAAGACTTTTTTTATTGAACTCCGACAGTGGAACCGTAGTGTTGATAGTAATGATTTTTTTATTAATATTATTATTGTAACTGAGATTTATGATTAAAATTTTATAAATCGATTAATTTGGTAGACAGAATCGTGAGGGTCTTGGGGTCATTTACGGGTTACGTATGAGGTTATTCTAACTTAGAATTCCTAGTAGTGGCTCGGAGTTTGGATTTTTGACTGGTATATAGCAATAGACTAATTATTATTTAGCCAATATTCTATAGTCGGACGTAGAATTTGATTGGTGGACCGTGGGAAGAACACAGCCTTGAATACAATTAAAAAAATATTGAAATATTTAATATTTACATGCCTGCCAGTGTTATTATTGTTGTATTAGACTTATATTCCTTTGAAAAGAATCAAGACACCACAATATTTATTGATCACACCATAATTACGACAGCCTTATTAAACATTAAATACGTGACTCAGTTGAATACAGTTTTGAGCCCCATAGCACAGAGAACTGACCATACCTAACATTGCAACAGACTGACCTACAAATGAGTGGATACTACAAAACTGATATATATTCCGCACAGAGAAATGCGATTAACTTATCATAAATTATTCAGTGCGGTTCCCAACAATCCGAACTTAGAGGGAATAGCGATTAACTGCGTATACAAATATAATATTAACTATTGGATACTATTGTATTTTTCTAACTTTTGCTAGTAGAAATTTTTAGTAATTGCTCTGAGACTGGGTTTGTGCCCGGTGTATGGCAATAGGTTCACCACATATTCCACTGTGGGAGGTATCTATCCTATCTGGTAAAATGGGAATGTCCTACACTCCTCTGGCTACCCCTTCGGGGATTACAGACGTTCTGTTGTTTTGTTTACTTTTGTAGGCATAATAATACGTATGTATAATATCAATACTTATACATCTAATTATCTTCGGAACGTCGCAACTGATGTATAATATGTATAACAGTAGTAGGATATTTATACAGAGATTTTATTTTTCAACATAACGTAATGCAACGTAAGATTCGACGACGTTTTGTCTGTCTGTGTGTGAATTTTAATTATGACGTCACGTTCTTGATCTCGGAGTTACATGAATTTCTGTTCTTCGTAGATCACTTCGCTAGTCGAGAATAGAAATATTTTTATATTTAAGTATGTCGTGATTTTTTTTTTATTATTTACCATTTTATGCTAACTATTACGTCTCCAAGGAAAGTTTGTGTATTCCATTTAAATATTATTATTGTTTGAAAAATCCTATTAAACAAGGGGTAAGACAGATAAGTCTTTAATTAGTACTTAGCAAATAATGGCAGTAGTAATGTGTGTTGGAGTTATTATCTATATTTTAAATATTTTTAGAATTTGTAAAATTCACGTTCACTCCTACCTACAGTTCGTGTAGCAGTATTTGCCTTAAGCAGCCATATTTTATAGTGACGTCATCGGTGATCCTTTTTACAGCGCCTCAAGTAAAACCGTGTGCAGTAAAATCGAGACATCAACAACATACGCTGAACTTACTATATAACTACAGTAACGCCAGAATCTATTAAGGATTAGATAGGCAGCACCCAGTGTTAATTATCCCTACCCTCACAGAGATGATCTACTTTAACGTACTAACACTAACTTGAAAACGACAAAAAAGTCAAATGAAATGGAAGATTTTAGAAACTTTCAAAAACACCGTGAATTTGTTTCGCTTTTACTTTTACAACTATTGGATAATAATAATCAGTAATTATACGAAACCAGGTAATAGAGCCTTAAATAATTCCGCATAATAAATAATTACTGTACACAGACATAGTTTGTTTATTTATTTATTTATTTCCATATAATCTAACTTATAACTAATTTTAAACTAATTTAACCGTAAACGTAACATCACGCCTGCAGTCGCCGAAGGGTTAGGGAGAGGAGTGTAGTACAGTCCCTCGTTTCAATAGTTACGTTTACGTCCCATGGAACAGGGACAAATCCAGACTAGAAATACTAAATTAGAAAATCCAACAGTACCCTCTCTGGAAACTTATTCTAACTTAAGTTTCATTAAAACCGAATTGTGGTTCAGTGATTAGTGAAACTGATTGCTGTCCTGGAGTACTTGGATTAATTCCCCTCTGGAACAAATAACTGAGTTAACGAGCGTGGGTTTTGTGATATAGATTTATAAATTGATAAAATAGCCCTATCCATTTATAGACGGATAAGATTTTTAGCTACAGTTGCTAAAAATCTTGCGGTTTGACAGACCATTTGAGAAACGGCCGAAACAGGCCGATGAAAATGAAGATATCTCTTCAATTTACAATGTTATCATCAAACAAAAGCTAGGTAGAATTCGAATTATAAGAATCACTTGATAAGATGATTATTATAATAGCCTAGACGAGATATCGATCCAAACTAAACTATGGCATGTCATCAACGAACAGACAGACCTAGTAAACCGTCAGCGGGAAACGGAGCAGCGCAAGACATAAACGAAGGGCGTTTTGATATATTTTATCGATATTATAAAAACGCTAGTCGCCTATTACTCGTCGTTATTCGCACGAACCTTTTTATAATTCTATGTTATATCCATATGTTATATCCATATATATATTGTTGTGATCGTGGTGCGTTCCACGATTTGATCACAATACCCCAGGAGTCGGAAGGGGAAAAAATGTTGTCAAGAACAATATAGACAATGATGCGCCTTATTAATATTATACATCTTTTTTATGAAAAGTGCTAATTACAGTGTCAGTACTTATAAATAGTATTTGATAAAAAAATATGACATGTCATTATAATGATTATTTTGACATTACAATGTTTACTTTACATTAAATTAGATTTATTACAGTGCATTACTACGTTATATTCTTGCCTGATACTTATTGTATTCTTAAGCTTACTACTTATTACAATCACTAAAATATGATACAAAAAGATAATCAGTACAATCAATGTCAGATAAACAATAATACAAAACGCTGTTCGCTTGTCACTCGTACACTGACATACTTTCATTTCAAAATCAATGATATCTTGGTTAGAGGTATTATCGCGTTCACAGCGGAAAATTGACTTTTCTGTCCGACAATTTGTTCGAAGATCATTATTTAGATTATTAATTTTTGTGACTGATTCATCATCATCATCATCAGTTTAGACTGCTGGTAATATTCAAGATTTTTTCATCTTCAAGCCTGTATATGCCGTTGGGATCGAGAATACAATCCTATGCACTAAGACGATCCACCTATTAAATCCTACCTTTCGCAGTGGAATATGGTGTGAGCCTATTGCCATATTTAACATATGAAATTATGTTACCGAATATAAATAAATTAATTGAACATTGTTATGGATTCAGTGTTTGTATATAAATAAATAAAAACAAATGTTTAACATACAGCTATGAACATTGCACCTAGTACCTATAATATACTGCATATTACGACTCCGAGAGTTCCATTTCAAAATTGCGACGAGAACAATGCTTTTATGACTGACAAATTTGTTTCAAATAACATTGTGTGTTCAAGTCAAATGCGCACGTACAGAATCGAACCTAAAACACACCGCATAATAGTCGTGTAAATAGCACTAACCTATTACGTTTACCATCTCAGTCGCCAGCAAATTACACTGAGGTTGTTCATGTTTACCTTTTGCTTCTTTTGTTTGTCTTCAATTGATCCACTCGTAAGCTTAGTATCTAAAGGTTCTTGAACAGAAACATCAGTAAAACTATCGCAATTAATATGTTCTTACTGACATTCGTCTGCGCTATGTATTTTATGTATTAACATTTCGTGTACCTATGTATATGTGATTTTCGGAAAGTGGCTAGCAGCGGTTGGGTGCGAAGAACTTAAAATCGAGCTCAGTGGAATGCTATTACAGAGGCTTATGTCCACCAGTAGACGATGATGAACTGATAATGATAATGATGTGTTATATAATCTTGTGTATAAACACTCACGACACATTTAATATTAAAATGATGTGTGTGTGCGTGCGCTTGAATGTTTGTATGTGTGTTTTTGTCTTAATAAAAAGTTACATGTCTTCTCTATAAATAATCATATTGGCGAGGGGGCGAATGTAATATTGATTATATATTTAAACTTTCTAACACTTATTACACCAGAAGTGGCAACGAAACGTAACGAATACGAGTGACAAATCGACTACCCATAATCGATTAACGCGAGTTACCTAATATCACATCACTTTCTTCATATTTATGTAACTAACATACAGCAGCATCTCAAGTGAGGGAGTGCTTCCAGTAACACGGTTGTCAGCGTGAGGAAGCGTTCTCAGTTTTCCAAGTAATTAGCAACTGTTGAAGGATGTAACTAAGTATGAGACGTTGATTTGACGAAATCCATTGTTAGTGAATGAAGCTGAAGTTTTTGCAAATATCCGCGAATACGGTTTATGAAAGTGCATTCATTCATGTAGTTTGTCCATGACCGGTATGTAGAGTTCATGTGTTTCCCGCCAAAAATGACAAGCACGTGTCTACAATAAACAGCGGTAAGATCAACAATGATCGTTTTTGAACTTAATTATTGGTTGATTTTAAGTTAATAACTTGTTCATTTTTCGCTTGTAAACTTCGCATAGTTCATTATCATCAACATCGTCGATCTATTTACCTGTTGGATATGTCTGTTATGGAGCTACGGAAGGCTGAGAGCATTGTTTACCACGCTGGCCGAATACAGGAACATAAAAATCACACGTCACGGAAATATGAAGTAAAACTTATTATTCGTAGGTTTTCTCATAATGAATTTCTGTTGTTAAACACCAACGTAACGAATATCGAATACTATAATAGATAGGATTAATAATAGACAATAAATAAGAACTGTTTTAAATTTAAGTAAAGATTTCATAATTATTTTAAAGTCAGTATTTTTAAATAAAAAATGAATTACAGATAATTAATAACTAAAATTAACACAATGAAAATTAATCGCTGAGAAAGCTTGTAATAAATTATTGATATTACATTAACATAATATTTATTTTAGGTATTGATATTTTTATTGTAAAATACAATATAATTGCAATTGTGCAATAAAAATATACATCAAATAAAGTGCATTAAAATTAATACTCGGAATGTACACTGAAATTAACATCTGTGTTATTAACTCATAGAATCTGTCACCAACATTTAGTATTGCCCTTCAAATCTCCACCACCCTCGTTATACCCATAAAGTCGATGATCAATAGGGATTGTTCGGGAACCTTATTCATACTTATCACCGCTCGCGGCCCAAACGGGACTATCGGCTCACTAAATTACTGTCTCCACGCCGACAGCGGGGGGCTGAGACACACTAGGAGAATATTAATATTAATATATCGTATTTTACCATCAACCCTTTTACAGTTCCAAAGTAAAAAGACACACTTGGAAAATATCTAAATTCATTTAATGAATTTTACAGTGACATAAGTTAAGGTTATTGTCGCTACTGGTTAAATGTGATCTCGCGATATATTTTCCATCGTTACAACAAGTGACATTAAAATTGAAAACCCACTTGATTTTGTTAAGGGGCATGCGCTTGGATTTGTAGCTCAACATGGAAGGCTAAGTTGGAATCCACTAAGGCTGTCCCTGCTATTTATTTTATTAAGTATGTACATATGGTTTATAATAACTACCTTACTTTCTGTTTGTCTACGTACACTTCAAAAACTATTCATATAAGTACCAGTTAAAGAACCATTAAAAGAATAACATACAGAATTAGAATGGATATATTCATTTATATAACTTTCTATTATGTGTATGACTATCACGACAAGGAGACGGTGAGCGGGCCACTTATGAAGTGAGGAAGTCATTATCATATTTGTATTATTACTATTATTACCGCTCATTCAACAATATGACATGTGGAAAAATGCAGCGTGTGTTACTTGGCTGACGTTCAACAAAATTGTATCAATCTTAGTACCTATGATTGTGTAAAGAAATTGGAATTTAAATAAACGTTATTATCCAAGAGACTTCAAAATAATGATAGATTGAGTACCATTTTATATTAAACGTTAAATAATATGTAGGTATATACAAACAAATTTATGTTGGAAATATATACAATGCTGACTTAATTGTTATCGTCACGCTAGGGCCCTCGCGGTGAGACAGAGAGCATTTAGCGTTAAATATTCTTACAGATTTGGAATCTATATTTGCTATTTGAATTTATCTGTTTAGGATTAAAACTATAGATATTTTTTACACCCAGACTATCAGACCTAATCACTCACATATTTGTACTGGGTTGTAATCGAACACACAACTACCGCCTTAGCAGTCAATTTCACTACCCACTGGACCAACGACCAGTTCTATAGACGTATAGATCATATAAATATTTTAGATTAATTATTCAACTTAAGTTCTGGTTGTGCTACCAACTTAAATAAAGTCGTGAGCTCGTCATATACGATCAGTAGCTGCCCGCGCCGCGGACGATCACGATACGATCATTTCCAAGAAAGCCTACACAAATTCCCCCATTAAATTTTATACCTGCCATCACTGTAAATCATTTCTACGTTTCGATTTGCTACAATATAGCACTGAGATCATTCCACACGGGTTATTTCTGGAGAGGCGGTGAGATTGGATGTACCCTCAATAGTATATTCTACTGTCTGATTTCCTTTTGTCTCACGAATTCTAAGAATAAAAGGTGATTATATATAATATCTATATATCTTAAGGCATTGTCGATCTACACATTGCCGATGTCCAAACTATACAAAGGTTGCTCAAAGCAAAGGGGTTAGCTGTTAAATTAAATTACCTGTATCATTTAAATATAAACCTATATATTAACATTTTTGAACCTAATCTTGTAAAATATTCGTACAAATCACACAGATTCAAATGAAAATCCCAAACACACACAGATTCAGTCCAGATGAGAATCGAATCTACCACCCCCAATAAATCATAGTATTATCTATAATATTATATCACAACAGGTTTGGATATAAAAAAAAACTAAAAGCTTCAAACCAGTACAACGTGTATGAAATCAAAAAATAAATAATAATAGTATAAATTTATGACTACTTGTCTGACTATATTTGTGTTGGTGACATAGTTGGTGCTATCAAAATGTATTGTGTTGGATAGAGAAATCATGAAGAGGATTGCAATAACTGTGACCATTCGTCGCGCGCTGGCGAGTCCCGTAACTCTATTACTTGTGCAGTTATGGCTGCAATTTTATGACACTGGACTTATGGCGTTAAAATATAACAATATATAAACTTACCTATATACGCCTTCCAAAACAATTGCCGGTTGCTGCCAGATTTAACAATACTATTGACGATTAAAACAGACATTCCAAATTCAAATTTCCCGCCGAATACTTCAGGCGTCAACATCGATTATGTCAAGCCACTTAATACCAAGGTTAATTTACAATACTAATCGTTTGCAGTAATAGAAATTTAAAAAAAAATACGACGCCTAGTAGATTTTTTAAAATTACAATTGCAAAAAATAACTTTGTTTTTGTTGTTTAATACTACTTTAAAATATTTATAAACGTTTTTCTGTTCGTGACGCAACTTTTTAAATAGTATATAAAATTATATTTAGTTGATCATTTATCCATACATAAAATAATGATTGTAGGATCAAAGTTGTCTCTAATTTACCAATTTCTTTGCAGCAGAGACCTCCAACCAAGTGTACATGTGAAGTGTGAGTAAAAAGTAAGTGAAGCGAAGTGAAGTGTGAGTAAAACATTTTATGTTTAATTTTTATACGTAGCTATTAACATACGGCAATTCCAGGACGCTATAAATGGGCTTACATTTAATAGTATGTATTTTCGGTTTAAATTGTAGGTAATGGAATGTCTCGTTTAAATTCTATAATGGCCAAACAGCTGGAATCTGTTGAGAGGTCGGTGACTTTTTTTGAAACTTCAAATACAGTTAACAAATTTCAAAATACGAACGAAATCAATTCCAAATACGAGCACAGGTAGTAAATTTTCACGGTTTTTCCATAGACAAGTCGTGTCACGGCGTAGTAAAGAAACGGTCCACACGGTCACGAATTTCGAGCGTGATCGGCGATATCCAGTGATAGATGAAATAAAAAGCGACCCAGATCGCCAGCACGAATGTCGAACATTGTACATAGCGATCTGTATACAAAAAATGTTTGTGTGTTTTTGAAGAGTTCACAACTCAATGACACACGTATTCGAAATCAAATTGTCATATGAGTATGTCTATACAGACAGGCTTTAAATGATTGTGTCAGGTTTCATTAAAAAGCGAGCATCATCCCTTATGGCGACCCTTATATTACGGCATCATAAAGAAGCCTATAGCCTACCTTTGTAAGGCTATAGGCTTCTTTATTCCAACAGTGTAATAAAGAAGCCTACCTTTGTAAACAAAATATCGGTGTTCAAAACTATAATATAGGAAAGTATCAGGACACAAATACAAAGATGA